>JAZGTK010013592.1:0-14226 GCA_036877625.1 Ambastaia sidthimunki | reverse complement strand
GGTCTTTGGCTGTGGAGTAAGATGGAATATGGGAGCCATCCCTGGAAGACGGGTGTAGGAAACCTGCAGGTTTACTGTGGCTTGGCAGAAAGGACAGAGCACAAAGACTGAAAAGGGCATAAGATTGCAGTGATGGAATTTCCAACTGTGAAAACTGGAAGAGACACATTCCAATCTAAAATCTCTCAAATCTAAACGTTTGTAAGAAATGAAACTTTCAATGAAAATTTAAGAAAGAGAGAATGTGTTGGAAAAGAGAAGGTTTGTGCTTGAGTTTTTTTTTTTTTTTTCAGATAAGACCAGCGTCAGGGTGACATGTTATAAGGCTGTGTGTCCACCAAAGAGTTTAAACACAGCTGAAAACCCCAGACGCTCACCTGCAAATGCCAACTGTGGGCGCTTGACATGTTTTTTTAGCTAGTATGCTCTGGTTGCTATCATATATCCACTGTGTTACTAGCATCTAATTTTGCTGAAGGTTTGTTTAATTAACAAATATTAATATTGTGTCATAGCCCAGAGATGTCACCTGGTACAGAAACTAATCCTCTGAGACGGAAATATTAATTTGCTACCACTGTTTATTCGTTGTACAAGTAGAATGTTGGTTGGTGTGGTATTTGTCCCACCTCTGTTTTAATGTGATGGTTTTAAAAATGGGGCAAACCATTGAAAAAATACGCTTGCCACAAGAAAAAAACATTGGTGGAAACATGGCCAAATATACTTTCCTGAAATGATTTTCAGGTTTAGCTATTTCAATATCATACAGATGAAAAGGAGCTAAGAAAACTAACTTCCACCTTTCATTCCTTCCCTCAATTCCAGGCTCTCAATTTTGAAATACTCCTCCTGGGAGATTTATGGGATTGTCACCAAATTTGGCAAATATTATGCCAAGATATTGAAGATGCTAAATTGTAAAGGGATTTTTGATATCCTGAACATTGTTGCCACAGGAAGCAAATGGCAGCAGGAAAGGTGTCACATACAACAGTAAATACCCTCCCTCTTGGAAATTGTGCATGACTTCTGCTAACATAAAATGTATGTATATTGACAATTTTTCCATCTGAGGGTCTGACTTCAATACCGAAACTCTATCGAAATAACAAGCAACATAAGCTAATGCATAGCAAAACCTGGCCTACTTATAAAATATTCATAACATCCGTTTGTCTGGTGGATGGTCTGGTCTCCTTTTAGTATGTGGAGGCCAAATGTTTTCATCTACTCCATCACTGGTCAGTCTGGTCACTGAAAAACTATCCAGTTCTCAGCCCCTGCAACAAAAAAAGATGAGATGCAAACACAAAATCCCTGATCATCTCTAGTGATGGCAAAGAATGTTTGAGAGCCTATATTGATACAGTATTTATAACATTTCTTTTGTTGAACCAACTAATCTTCTATAGACTGATATGTCTATAGGGTCATAAATCATAGAGGAAAGCTGTGGATTTGGATCCTGATTGGATTATAAATGTTGACAATAGTGCATTTTAATTTTCAAAGCTCTGTTGTAACAATAGCATTATTTATTCCTATTAAAGAAATTTAATTCATTCATGAGCTTACTCTTTAACTCACAACACCTTGTACCACTATATACTACTCCCTCCCTGTTCCTGTTCTTTTCCATCCCTTTTCCTGAGCTGGATGAATATAAGGTCCCCTGCAGCACAATAAAAGCTGGTCTCGTAGTAATTCCAAAAATGTCTGTAGTCAGCAGTAGGCCAGTGGCCATGGGCAACAGGCCCCTGGTGACATCACAGATGACAGATTCCACATTGCCCCCACTGATGCCCCATACTTTTTTTTTTAAGTTAAGCAGGACATTTGTTGAGATCTAAAAGAAAGGTATGAGATGGATTAAATGGATGTTATTGAGTTTGTTTGTTATTATATATATATTTAACACCAACATTATTCCACACTGTTAGTATTATGTTCAGCTCAATTAACCCAGAGGTCTCCTATCTATTCTATCCATACTCTGAATATTATTCTAGATATAAATCTAACAGAACACTAAGCATGTTTCCAAACATCCTTTATTAAGGAAAAGGGGGTAGTTGTGGTCTACTGGTTAAGAAGTCGGGCTTGTAATCAGTAGGTTGCTGGTTTGATTCCAGCACCGGCAGGTGGTAACTGAAGTGCCCTTGAGCAAAGCACCTAACCCCCGATTGCTCCCCGGGTGCTGCAGTGATAGCTGCCCACTGCTCCGGGTGTGTGTGTTCACTCCTCACGTTAAATGCAGAGGTCACATTTCGGGTTACCATAACTGACAAAAACATGTCAATATCTATGTTTGATCTGTGTCTGATCACAGCTCTGGGATTGAATTTCATTCTCCTCACAGTGCAGTCAAAGAAAAGACCCTCAGTGTGAATGTCATATTGAGGACTCTCCATAAATGGAAATTCACAGAAATATTCTACACTGCTTGATACATGTGATCTTGGATTCCCCTTTTAGTTCTCTGCCAGTCCTATTTCCCACTCTCTGTCTCAGTCTTTCCTTCTGCATGTCTCTCTCTCTCTCCCTCTCTCTCTTTTTCTCTCTCTCTCTATTCCTTCTTTCCTCATTCTTCCTGGCAGCCATTCAATTTCACACTTGGAGGAGCAGAATGAGTGGAAGGTCAGGGCTGTGTCAACAGAGGCCAGCATTTATTTCATTTTCTTTTTTCTGCTGATTCTATATTAACAGCCTCTCAAAGATGGATTCAACAGAAAAACTGTTTGTAAACACAAGCTTTGACCAGAGGAAATGGATGTATATGCATGTTTGGCATGTGCATGAGCAAAGTTCACCTACCAGCTGACTCATGTTGGTTAATCAGTGCAAGGTGAGACAGTTTAACAGATTTTATTACATGTCTTATTTTACTGTACAGTGTCTTTCTCTTTCAACATGTCACTTAACATACAAAAAAATACTTATTCAGTGTATAAGAATGTAACTTCTGGGTAAGTGCAGCACAACTTTTAAAACACTCTATGTCTTCTTTCATTTGTCAAGCTATTGCCTATTACTGTAAATAAAATTAAACAAAATTACAATGTAAAATGTAGTAAATTTATAAATTACAATTCAATAACTTGTGCTTCTTCTTAATTAATTACATTAAATAATTAAATAAGCTGCTTGTATTGCTGTATATTTGTTTGCATTCTTCAAATTTGTAATTTGCTTTGGACAAAAAGTATGACAAATAAGTAAAATTGTAAATTTTCTTTGCAGGTATTAAAATTGCTGGAAGAGTGATTCTTAATTGAAGACACAGTTCTGAAATACAGATACAGATCAGAATCCTAAGAAGAAAAAATACATATATACTTAAAATTAGCTAAAGTTGGCTGTGCATTGAAGCATTGCCTTTATGGCATTTGGTATTCTGACATTAATAGTGTAAGTACGGGATTTCGCTATAAATATTTTGCTATTTTGCTAAACTAAACACACATCCTCCTACCAAAAGCCCTGCACTCCAAAGACATGTTAGCAAACCCAAACGCGCCAAATGATTCACAGGTAAGAAGTGTTTCTAAAGTTTTCTTACTCTGCTGTTCACAGAGACCAGGGCTATCACACAGACAAGTGTGATTTTTCAGGACACCTATTTCAGTTATATCTGTTAGGTAGTGGAGACATTTTATGAGTGCCATTCCAAAGAGAAATTGCTTACCGCACTTTTGTTGTGCGGTAAGCAAAAAACACCCACAGTTGTTACACAATAAAGGAAACCAAAAAAGCAGTTGAATCCATATACTGTTATTCAACAGTATTCAATTCAGGAAAAGTAATTAGTCAGTAAGTCAGGAAAAAGACTTCAGACTTTGCAAGCAGCCATGGGATTAACCAGATTAGGTTACAGGTAACAAAACAAGGAACAGGTGCAAACAAAGTGCAGAAACTATGACAACACAAAATAATATTATGAAGAACTTGATGAACTTAATATTATGAAGAACTCTGGTGAACTTGAGAATACTTATTCATGGATCTAATAAACACCATTTTTCCAGAGATCTCTTTCCATGTAACCTAGTAAGAAAGTGATAGCCAGTGATTCATCTAGAGTATCATTTTGAAATTAAAGTCGTTCTTCACACTTACCCATCCATTAGGTAAAACATCTGCCTGCTTCAGTGCTCCAAAAGTAGGTAAAGACCGTTGAGCTTCATTTATCTATGGGTCTTAGACAGTCATCACCCCTTGCCTTCTAGGTTGTTGCCTCAACACCAGGCCATTAGATGTTGCACCTTCATATGCTGACTTCTTGTTCTCGCTGATGAGACTCGGTTGTGTCATCTGTGAACTTGAGGATGTGGTTCAAGTTGTACATTGCTGCACAGTTGTGAGTCAGCGGAGTGAACAGCAGTGGACTAGGTGCTCAGTATGGTGGTGTTGGAGATGCTGTTTCCAATGCGGACTGACTGAGGTTTCCCAGTCTGAAAGTTCAGGATCCAGTTGCAGGGGGCCCAGTGAAGATGGCAGCATGGTTTTGATATGCCTCATGACAAGCCTCTGGAAGCACTTAACAGTTGGTATGAGTAGATAGATGTATTTTGTAGTCTGTGATCGCCTGGATACCCTGCCAAATGAAGTGGTTGTGGATTTTCTGGGCATGGGCGTTCTTTGCCTTTCTGATGGCCCAGGACAGTTCGGCCCTTGATGTTTCTAAGGCCGCCCTGTCCTTTGCTCTAAAAGCGGAATTCAGCAGTGCACACACCTAAAAAGTCATCCACGCTTTCTGGTTGTATCATGTGGTGATGGTCTTGGAGACCAATAAATGCACTTGCTGACATAGCCAGCCAGTGATGCTGTGTATATATCCAAGTTGGTTGTTTCGCCATCGGTTGCAGCCTCCCTAAACATGTGCTAGTCAGTGTGTTTAAAACAGCCCTGAGGAGAGGGCTGCTGCTGGCCAGGTTTTCATCTGCTTAAAAAGCAATTTAGAGCATCTGACGAGCAGCCTATATGCAGGAATTAGCATAACAGAGATGTGGTCTGACTTACAGAAGGGGGAGAGAGAGGGACAGAGAGAGCTGACCTTGGCGAGTGAGAGGAGAGGTTGGTAAACAGATTGTATTGAGATTACCTTGACAACTGGCTATGCTGATTTCGACCATCTCTGGGAGAAGGAAGTGGACAGAGAGAGGTGGTGAGAAGTTATTTTATGTAATGTGTGTGAGTGTATTTGAGGGGGGAAAGAGAAAGGCTGCCAGTCATGAACTTCATATTAATCATTAACACAGTGTTCCTGAAAGTTCCTGCCAAACTAATATGGAAGAAACTTATGTTGAATTGTTTGAGAAATACAGGCTCTCTCTCTCTCTCTCTCTCTTTCTCTCTCTGCATTTTTGCTACACAATAATTATGAGGGGAATTTATTTGTTTCTCTTTTTCTAATAAAAACTGTGGGAAAACAACTTTTTTTTTTTTTTGACTTTGGCCAAGCAATAATGATGTATTCCCCAACACTCGTTAAGACACGCATACACAAACTCATATTACTCATATTACATAGAATTAAGCCATATTGTCACACATATTACACACATATACAGATTCCTTTAGGCCATACACTTGCAAAGAATTACTGTGGTGGTACCACAGTGCAGTGATGATTGGAATATTATGGTACCATGGTACTGAATAACTGTATTGATACTGATTGGTATTTATATGGAAGTGTCACTTCAGCCCTCTAATTTTCTCAGGGAAGTAATGTTTATCTCAATTAAGTACTCAAAATAGCTTCATGCACATTTACCATTTTTAATCCTTTCTTATTCTTACTTATTTTTACCCTTTTAATCTCTTTTGTTGTTTTGTTATAAATTGTTGTTATAGTTTAATTGTGTGTTTTTGACACCAACAAGGGCAGTTGTTTCAATTGTGTGTTTTTGTGAGTCACAGACCACCATGACTTTGCCGTTAGCAACTTACTCTCTGAACATAACCTGCTCCAGATACCATTTATAATAAATGGTATTGAAGAATAATTTGGTCAATTTAGTCAGAAACTTTGAGAATAATAACATTGCACTGAATATTGCAAAGTAATAACTGTGCTCTCTATAAGTGTGATTTGACAAATAACCTCTGGTGTCGACCGCAAAAGTTATGGTAAGCTAATTATTTATAAGCCCTTTTAGCTACTCTATGTCTGATTATATCATTCGTTTAATTTTACTCTTTGTATTTAAATTCTCCCTTCCCTGCAGTATACAACTTTTTTAGAACAGTCCTGCAACTTGTTTTGCATTTCATCTTTATCTTAATCCTAAACCCAAGAAACCTTTAACCAAACACATCTCCTGTATTGTGTAACCCTGTCTAGTCAGTCCTGTTTGAGTATCTTATATTCAAAACTATAATCTTGACCTTGGTTTCTTAATGCTACAACATCACTTCTAATTCGGTTTATGGGAAATTACTGGAAGTCTTTCATTATACAAATGTAAGGACGATAGAGGGAAAGCAAGACAAGGAGAGGTGATGTTGGAACATTTGTAAGTTAAGATAAGCCATTTGTAAGGCTTGCTGGTGTCTGCTTATATAATTATTGTTTTTAATCTAATAGATATGCAAATGAGAATATTAACCCACGTTAAAAAATGTGGAATCTGGAAACTAACTCAGACTTAAATATGAACTTGATGAAACATGAAACACGATTTCGTTTAAATAACATTGGATTTGCAATTTAAACTCCATGGAGCAAGTAAGCGCGTTAACTAGTACCCAGAATCGCCAACTGGAGTCGCTGTGGAGAGATGTAATATCCCTTTAAGTGCAAACATCAAGTGGAACATCTGCGTCCCTCCTCTGTGACATCGAGCAGAGGAGCGTCCTATGGAGTGGCTGACTCCGCCCACCGGTCAGAAAGATACAGAGCTCTGTGATCGTAAGTAGCCGTGTACAGCTAGAGCTGATACAGACGTTTGTGTTATCAGTCCTTGTAAAAGAGGATGAACATGCCGGGCGCTTGAACGGATTTAATTTTAATTTGGAATCGGTTGCCATTCCCAGTTGCTTATTGCACACGCAATTGGGTGATCGCATAATTTTAGAACTCAGATTGAACATTTTGATTTGATTCCCAATCTGTCTTTTCTTCATTGAGACAGTTCACACATACTGAAACAAAGTGGATTTAACAGTGGCTACGTGGTTGACCCGCACTCCAAGATGCTTCTGGTCTCCCAGCGGCTAGATTCACCTCACATGGACCCATTAGTGAGTTTCATATTATCATTAATTGCTATGGATCGCGGCTCACATCAATGTAACGATGGTTTTGTGTTTGAAACTACATTACGTTTATACATTACACGTTGTCAATACGCGCACCTCATAGACCAACTTTCACGCAGTAGTTGGTCTTAAAAAGTAACACCCCTGTTCTTGTGCTTGAGGTCCACGGTGAAGTTTGGAAACTCGAGTGGAGAAATCGCAGGGTTTTGTGTGTGTTAGATAGGGCAGACAGGGATTACACGACAGGTTTGAATACTGCATTAAAGATTAACTGGCGCTGTCCCACGCATTTAACCACATATAGTCAGAGGAAGTTCCATTAACTGTAGTCACAGTTTGCTATTACAAACTCTGATTCAGAGAAAATACCAAATCCTGAGTGGGTCGAAATCCTGTCAGTGGAGAAATTAAAAGCTTTAAACTTTTTTGGGCTCTTTGGTACTTCATCTTTATAGATAGACGTAATGCAACTTCAGGATTGGTAGAACCTTTGTTTTCATATTACGACTGAAGGCATCACAGAATGACCATATCGCAGAGTCAGAGAGGCAAAAGCTCCATGCTGTTGAAGCTGCATGTGGTCTGCATGTTGAAATTAAATGGCATTTATCAGACGCGCAGCAGGGCTGCTCTCAGTAACAAAGGGCTGGAAACTGTGGACTTTGATGAGAGCGCGGTTTAGGGCTGCGGACACAGTGTAAATCACATTCAAATTAGAGATAATGTATGTTTTCACTGTCGGAAGTGCGGCTGCATTTAAACCGGTAATGTGGATTCCATAGAGATAAGCGAGAGTGTCTAGTATTAAGACGAGCTATACCAGAAGATGTAATAAGATTATAAAGGTGGCGGAGCGCTTGTTCACTCTCATAAAAACATAAAAAGACCAGGGGCTGAAACTCTATGCTTCGTGAAAATAAATAACCTTGAAGTGAAGTGTATATATTTTCAGAACATGCTTGATTTCCCCTGTAAGTCAGTGCGCTGTCCAGCAATATTTGCTAATTACTAATTAAATAAAAGGTGATCGTTAACAGACAGGAATGATTTGCACACCGCTTTAAGGGCGAATTTCATTGGGAAGCGAGCATACCTATGTCCTCTGTTCGAAGAGCAGAGCTTTTGGTGTGTGAACCCTGGAAGCAATACCGCAACTGTATTTTATAATGTGGCCATTTGTTATACATTTGGCGAATGAAGCAGTGAAAAACTATTTCAATTTGTGTTTATCTCGGTTGACTTAGCTTGGCGCACCGAAGTGCCCTTCAAGGGCGCAAAAACGCCGTTTAAAATTCGCTATTTGTCATGGATTTGCACAGCACGTTTGCACACGCATGAATTATTAGTATTAATTTATTGAGAGTGGTCCCGCCCATGGAACCTCGTTGACCTTTTTCTACAAAGAATATCGATCTTTAAAGTGGGATAGCAATGTTAAAATGTTGTTTTAAGCAAGTCATAATACTGTTGGCTAAATAAAAAATATTAATGACAACAATAATATTATGTACTGTTGTTGTTGTTGTCGTCATTATTGCTGTTATTATTGTCTTTATGAACTGGGTCAAAGTTTTGTTTCTCCAGAAGACAATTTGTAGATTTCCCACAGCAGATTTTTCTTCTCCACTTGATGTCAACTGATCTGTGACCAAATGAGTCAGAGTGCTTTGAAGCTGCTGCTGAAGGATGAATAAAAGGGGCAAAGTGGAATGTGCTCGCTGCTCTTCAGATGTCATGCACACACAGAGAGGTTCACTGTAACACAAGTACTGCTAGTGAATACACTTGGATCTCACCTCAAAGTTAGGTTTAAGTTTAAAACATCACAGCCAACTTTTATCTCACCGACATGTACAATACGATCACTAAGTCATGGCTTGTGTGATGGAATTTAACTCTGAGGGTTTTTTTCTTTAAAGAGGTAGTGTTTGTGAGTTCAAAAGTTTTTAAAGAGCAAGCCTCAGCACACCCCCCATAACAAACAATCACTCTGACATTTTTCTGCACTAACTGAGAATCACACTCAATGCATCACCTTGAGTGACTCGCTTTTCCTTAGCGAGGAGACGAAATTGTGCTGATTTGCAGTTACAAGCCATATGGCGGATTGAGAAAACAGATAAAGATGAGAAGGAGGGAAGATAGCAAGATGTTGAAAGCAATTCTGATCTATTCTAGACGAAAAATAACACTTCTGGCATTTCTTTCTCATAGGTGAGGTCACAGGTGTTTGTTGTAGGAATGGGCATGTGTACATCACGGAGACAATTAAACTATATATTCACTGTCAGTAATGATTAGCCATTTTATGAAGGAAAAATCTGCATGCTGTATTAATTTAGTGTTTTTCTAATGTGGGCATAATTTTCCTCTTTAGTATAAATTTTCAAAGCTTTGTCCAACATATTCAGCACAACTCAGCCAGTTCCAGTTCATTTCTTTGTTGTAAGCTCTTTATATAAAAACAGCTTAAAACAAAAGAGTAAACGCAAGAAAGGGGAAAGCAAACAAGTAGTTAGCACATGGAAACCTTTACGTGTTCTTACTATCACTTTGGCTTTTTGATTTAATTGCATTTGACAAGAAGGACAAAGAGTGTGCGGTGAGGAAAGAATAAGGTGGTAGCTGGGGGGGGTTAGAAGAGAGAAAAACGACATCAGTGTGTTCAGGCAAGACCTCACCAGGAAATAACAGTGTTGCCTAGGGATAAAAAACAAACAGGAACACATACAGCATATTTGGTTGTGAGTTTTCTTTTCCTGTCTCCTGCGCTTTGCACAAAAACTCTGTCAGAGGTTCTACACTGGAGAACACACCCACGCACTTGCCTCTGAGCTTTTCCCGTTACTAGCGACTTTCTCCGGAAACCCCCGTGTCTCTCAAACACACAGAAGGAAGCTCATCAGTACCTGATTTCTATGAAAAGTCAAAGCGAAATGACTGGCAGTGCAATAAATGAGAAAAGCAAGTCTAAATATATGCTAACATTTTTGAATGAATCAAAAAGGCAAAGCTTGGCATGGAGAAAATATTCTGCTTCTTGACATGCTGTATGTGGAGGTGACATCTAAAAAATAGAAAGAGCCTTGTGTATTGCTTATTACCTCTGACTGTCTGCTACCATAAAACTGCCATAAAGCCTCATGTGAACTCAGCATCTGTTATGGTTCGAAGGCTCATGGGAATATCACTTATGGGGTATTATATACATGCTACATCAGCAGCTGAAAATGCTGTTCAAAGTTGCTTATTTTCCATACACAGATCTGGGAACAACCTCCACCAAGTTTCTGCTTCTTAGCAGATATGTGGGAATTTTATGACTGATTCCAGACCTCTGGGTGCTCATCTGTAAATTATTTTGTTCTCCTCAGGTGCATTGCTTTGTATTTGAGGGCTTTCAAGTAAATTGGGCTAAAATTTCTACATTTAAAAATTCAATGGTTATAAATTCGATTCTTGTCCAAATCTTTCTTCACACAAGGAAATGGGTCATTTGAGGTTTGTAGCAAATCAGTGAGTTTTTGTTAATACGATTGAAGTTTGCATGCAGATTGGAGCATAATGAACCAGCTTTTGGATTAAAGACACAAGATAGATTGATTTCTTCATTGTGTCATTGTTTTTTTTATTCAGTAAGATAAATATCCTAGTAGTACATTAGGATAAATAGTGTTGGGTTTAAGCATAAACCCATTCTCCATAGTGCAGTTTCAGAAAAGAAGGTCACGTGAAAAAAGAGAAAAACAGACAAAACAATGAGAAATGGAAATCTCCACGTACCCACTGAATGACATCATGCCTACAAATTTGGTTGGCCGCAGTTTGTGCCAATTATTTGTGTTGCTATTGGGGTACATGCAGTTGCTGAATGTTTCCTTTCGGGTTTGTATGTGTGTTTTGCATTCAGTTTTGTCCAGTCTTTCTTTGACTATCTCTCCCTTTCAGTTTTTTTTCTTTGTGCATCTCCAGTTTACGTGATCATCAAATTCCTCTCTTCTCCTTTCTTCTCTTCTCTCCCTCTTAATCTGAGACCATGTTGCAATACTGTCTTTGTTTCCTCACTGCAAGGAATACAGATCTTTGTTCAACACTGGCAGAGATTTCCCTGCTTTCATCATCTTTACACACACACACACACACACACACACACACACAGCAGTTTGTTTTACTGTTTCTACCGCTATGAGCTCTGTAAATTTATAACAGTGATGAAATGAACAGCAACTATTTTTTGATAAGAAATAAGGAGAACATTAAGCATTCTTATTTTCATCGCAGGATGCGTGTGTGTTTACAATTGAAGTGCAGTCGATCAGTGAATCATTGAGGGGCATAAAAAGGAGCTTCAGAATTGCTTTATGATGTCTGTGAGTGTGTTCAAGTGTGAGTGTGCTCAGTCCTGCTCCACTGATAGATTGTTCGGTCTTAATGACTGTGAAGCTCCAGTTTAGTGAAACATGTTTTTGTTCTGTGTGAATCAAGCTTCCTAAGCTACAGTTTGACTGTCCATTTTAAAAGTCAACATGAGCTGTGTTTATTCTGTAATGAAGTACTTCTGACTGAAATGCAGGGCAGGTCATAGTGTTATCCATTGGGAATGGATTGTGAAAAGTGGTCTCTGTGTTACAGTTATAAGGAGAGGCTGGAAAATTAGAGGGCTTGATATTAGCAAAAAGTTACAGTTATTATACAGTTACATTAGCGTTACCCACATATGATTTACAGAACCTGCTGTAAAAGGTATTGAATAATCGCGGCCCCTAGTCAGTGAACGAAACAACTGACAGGCGACAAGTGACCTAAGATTGTTTTAAAATTATGAATTTCTCAGGATTTAGAAATACTTGTAAACATTTGTGGAAATGTAGGTAAACAATTGAACAAAATAACACTGCGCAAGTGGTTTTTCGATACTTCAATACAAAAAACGTACATATTGTGCCTTCAAGAGAGAAGGTGAATACAGATGCGGCGTGAAGATGAACCAGTATCCAGACTCAAACAAGACTTTAAGGAAACCACCTTAAAGCAAAAGCAGTAAATGTTTCCCATTGGAACTTGTCACTTTGATACACTGTGATGAATGGTCTTGCAAGACAGTAATTATGCCCACTAGAATGTCCTTTTCCCCAAACCAAACAACTGTGCTTTCATCTGTGGTCCAAAGTAGAATTACCCAGAATTCTTGGTACTTCATAATGGTTCCTAGAAGCAGTTGTCCTAGTAACCGGCACCTTTTCACAAGTGCAATCTTTCCTACTTCTTTCTAAGGGAAACAAATGGAATAGGATGTAAATTATTAATTAGTGGAAATGGTCAGGAAGGGATTTTATTTATTCATATACAAAGACATTTTTATTTGTGTGCATACCTGATGAAAGAAACAGAAATATTGGTGGAATTAAAATCTAAGCCAACAATCTACAACTGTATGGGTGATTATGTGATTGAAAGCACAATCTGGTAATAGTGTTGAACTATTTATATTATGGGCTCCTATTTGCATTTTTTCGCTGTTGTCTTGCCTATGAGCGGTATTCTAGGTCACTCCCCCCTCCTCTAACATCCCTCGTATCATCCATTAACAAAATGTACTTGTGTATGCGTTTGCGTGCCTCCTGGTTACGTATACGCTCGCTCCTCTTAAAGATGTATAGGCACATACATTTCTAGATTTTCCCTTTTTCCTTATTATTCATCAAAAACACAAGTACTACCACGTCCCTAAAACATGCACTTTTACATAAGCTTTTTATTTTCATCTACCCACCTATTCCCCTCTTTCTGAAAATGATCCAGGTCATTTTATTCCACTTGTGTGTGTAAGGGCAGTAAAAGTGCTACTATGGCAATAAAGAACCCTCACAGGAAAGCAGGTGTCAGTTTGTTGAGTTCATTGAGTAACTTGATCATGATGTTTTGGCATGGTTGGTTTTGGTTTGGCCAGTGATTTGGGTTACACACATACATTACAGACATCTCCCACTATCTTGATCCACAGAGCATGGATGTCCTGGCCCTGGTGAACCCTTTCCCAGTGGAAGGGTGAAGTCTGTGTAATTGATATAACTGATTAATAGTTTTCCCCATCTGCTCTGATCTATTTTAGAGTAATTGGCATTTCATTTTGCTGTCAGCTTGGAAGCCTCTCGGAAAGCTAAATTAATGACAATCAAGAGCCTGTTCTCTCGGTTCACACCTTTATATATTGTATGAGTGTAGTTAAGAGGGTGTGATGAGAATTTCAGTGCATGAACAAGTGCGATAACATTGTGGATTACGCTGTTGTGTAAAGATTCCTCTGTTATGTGTCTGTCTTGTCATTAGAAATGAACCACTCACTCAAGTCACCAAACAATGTAAAATGTGTTAAACAGAGCTTAGAATTCAATACTTTAAGTGATAAGAAAAAAAAATTAAACTAGACAAATTGTAATTATTAATAAACATGTAAGGAGCAGAGAATGTGTAGCACTGAATGACAGGTGCCCCAGTTCAGAGAAAATCTGTACATTTTCTGCATGTTCAGTTTCTATGAGGGCTTTGATTGACTGTCTCAAAAATCAGACAATTGGGTTAAACAAACTGTTACTTTGAAAGGTGTTTTTGAAAACCGTTCTGCTTCGCATTTCCTTAAATAGCTTGAAAACATCTGGGCAATCCTTTAAAGAATGAAAGAAATCAAGAAAAAAAAAGCACCAAGTTATTTAATAATTGTTAAATACAATTATTAACGTAGACAAAAGTGAGATAGTAAATAAACTGTTTATTGGTACTATTGTTTAAGCTTAAGAAACACAGCACACCACTTTAGCAAGAAAACTGCAACTCTGTTTTTTCCCTTTCCTCCACTATTTTATTTTTAGAGAACATGGGAATTGAGAGCGTGAGATGCTCATTTTGGTGGAGAGGCAAACTTATGTGGCTTAAAGACAGAGTTCTTTATGACAGAAGTCA
>JAZGTK010013591.1:0-14227 GCA_036877625.1 Ambastaia sidthimunki | reverse complement strand
TATATATATTTGTGCCGTTTTATTCCTAATCTTTACTAACCCTTTCAAATGCATAAGCTCACAACGTGCTTTGAAGTAACTAGTATGCAAGATTCACAAAAAGGAACAAAATCGTGTTTTGTTCCAAAACTGTGTTTTATTGTCTGTAAAATCACAGCTTGTGCCTGTTTTTATTTCATCATTGTACATTGTTATTTTTTTTAATGATCAAAACTGTTCTGTGAGAACATCAGATTAAATCCATTTGTAAATGTTTTGTCTGGTGTATATTTGCAAAGGTAAATAAGAACCATGATTTATTTTATATTTATAGATCACAGAATATGAAATTATTATTAGATAATATTTTATTATATTAATATTATTATCTTTAATATTTGCTCCTTAACTCCTTGTGTTATTAATATCACAGCTGCATTAATAACACACAGCAACCAACAGATGACGCGCCAGCATCACGTGACACAACAAAGTCTCTGGGCGTGGCCTCGTCACTTTTAAAAAAATGCCTCAGCGTGTCGTCATCTTTGTTGACGTCACGCCCATATTTTCTATTTAAATACTTATGACGACTTATTTTTATTTTAACGTTTATCTCATATCTCGTTTGCGCTATAACACAGTTTTGTCGCGCGTGCTTGCCAATGCAAAAATAAAGCGATGACGACATCGCCATGGCAACCTTAAGCGATAAATATTACGTGATATTATTTAACATTTAAACGCACAATCAATAAAGGAGAGTTTATTACATAAGCATCAAGTCATCAAAATAACACTGGATGACTTATAAAAACATGTAAATAACAAAATAATTCGCGACAGTCTTTAGGGCAAATGTGACGTATTTAATAAACAGGTAATAAACCCAAAATAATAAGATTGTAATTTATTTAATTTATTTATTTATTAAATGTTAAAGTAGTTTGAATGGGTGTCTTGTGTTTCCACGCCCTCAGAGGCGTTTCACAGCCGCGCAGTGATGACTGAATGTCGGGCAGCTGATGAAGATTGTCCCTCACTGAAACCAGGTAACCGACGCTCCTCGTTTCTCTGTTTGGGGATATTTACATAAAAGATATATTTTAATCCTTTTATATTTCTCGTTTTATATTATATTTCTATTTATTTGACGGCTGTCAGTGTGACGGACTGAATAATATCAAACAGCAACGTGAGTCACTTTATACGTGTTATTATTGCCAGTCTGGTCTAAAAACATGATTTTGATAAATGATGATGTTTTATGTGATGGATTTGATGAAATAAGGTATAAAATGTTGATATTTGATGGTTTAAGCTGTTGGAGAGACAGACAGGCCCGCGGTTGTGCTAACAGCTAACCGGTATATTTAAAACTAGTTATATTTACTCACCTAAACTAAACCAACCACAGCCTGACGAGCTTTAGAAAAGCTGTGAGGATTATATTTATGTTGTCGTGTTGGAAATAAATGAGTCTTTGATGGGTTTATACTGTTAAAAGTGTCTGAAGTGGGACTCCATTGAAATCTTTCCATGTGACCCACTTTTATCCTTTTATTATAATCCAGACTCGTTTTATTTAACATTAGTTATGTTTGCATGGTTGCTAACCTGTAAATATAACACAGGACACTGTTTGTTTGTTTGTTTGTTGTGTGTGCATGTGTTATTTTGGTACACGTGTGTTTTGCTATGAGCTTCTTAAATGTTGTTTCTTCCTAAAATCTTGTGTAACTGTGTCTAAAGTGGATGTTGCTTTAGTTAAGGCTTCTGAACGGTTGCTAAGGTCGTTGTTTACTATCTGACAAGTTTTTTTCATAGTACTTCAGATAATTAGTTAGATAACTAGAGTTACATAATGTTTCCATACAGCACCTTGCAACCTGTAATACTTCTGCTTGAATGGTCATGTGGCTTGATCAACTAGTTTGTCATAAGCTGGTCATGTTGTTTTTACAAACTTCGTCCCATGTGCAAAATGAACTTCTCTCTGTGGTATGCGAGCAGCTAAAATTTCTCGTTTCTGTCTAGTTGAATAGAAAACGCAGAAGACAGCCATGGGGGATGACAGCGAGTGGATGAAGTTACCCATCGACCAGAAATGTGAACACAAGGTGAGAGATCCAGGGCTGATTTTGTATCTTGGGCTCTTTGGTGGATGAAGCAAACTGTCTCCATGATGTTAGTCATAATCTGTGTTTTGGTCTTTAAGATTTGGAAAGCCAGATTAAATGGATACGAGGAAGCCTTGAAACTTTTCCAGAGGATAGAGGACGAGAAGAGCCCGGAATGGGGCAAATATCTGGGACTTATCAAAAAATTTGTAACGGAGTCTAACGCCGTAGCCCAACTCAAAGGCTTGGAGGCAGCACTTGCATATATTGAAAATGCCCATGTGGCGGGCAGGTGAGTAACTTTTTATTTACCATGAGTAGCTGTGTGTTATGTTCTTGTGACCTGTTTAATATGGTAGAACATTGTTTAACTGTAAACAAAAACCTCTTACACAAAACAGAAATGTGATCTTTGTTTATAGTTCACATTTTGGTCAGTTGAAATTGCTGAGGAATGCATTAGTTTAGTTAGTAAGTCTTTAACCAATTTAAAGCAACAATAGTGTCTTAGTTTTATAAATATTAATTAATTTCAGGGGTTCAAACTAAATAAAACGGGTTTAAACCCCTGGTAAACAAAACACATTTATCAACATTGCATGAGAATTTAATTGTTTTGAAGGCCATTTCTACTAACCAATGTGGATACTGAAGATACGTCACATCTGCTCTGTTGGCCCGTAACCCACAGTCTCTTAATGGCTTCTAATGGGTGTGAATTTTGTCTTAGAACAACAGGGGAGGTGGTTTCTGGAGTGGTTGGGAAAGTCTTCAATCAGCCCAAAGCTCGAGCTAAAGAGCTGGGAACAGACATCTGCCTGACGTACATAGAAATCGAGAAGGCAGAAGTCGTCCAAGATGAGTTGATAAAAGGACTGGACAACAAAAACCCCAAAATTGTCGTCGCCTGCATTGAAACTCTAAGGAAAGCACTTAGGTGAGCAAAACGTTTTGTGAACGTTTTCATTCTTAGAACTTAAATCGTACCATTAAATGAAAGGCAGAGATCAAATGATTGCTTACTGATATTTGCAAGGTCCTTTTGAATTCCTCTCGTTTGCAGTGAGTTTGGATCCAAGATCATAACCCTGAAGCCTGTAGTGAAAGTGTTGCCAAAACTCTTTGAGTCTCGAGAAAAGGCAGTTCGAGATGAAGCCAAATTATTAGCTGTGGAAATCTACAGGTGGATCCGTGATGCTCTGCGACCTCCCCTCCAGAACATCAACTCTGTACAGGTGAGGCTGATGACCTTCACCGAGAGCCTTTGATTCTGACTTGTTCTCTTTAAAATGTGCGTCTTAAGATGGAGGTCTCCAATGAGGTCCACAGATCTGCAGATGTTTTGCTCCATCTATGTGAATCGCACCTGAAACATCAAGGCAGGTGTGTTGGAGTAGATGGAAGAGCTGAACTCTGCATGTCTGTGGATCTCCAGGAACATGGGTTGGAGAGCCATGGCCTAGTTTGTGACAGATAAGGTTGATCTCTGTTATTGTGTGTTTGATCTGTTTCTTCTAGTTAAAAGAGTTAGAGGAAGAGTGGGTGAAACTGCCAACCACAGCGCCTAAGCAGACCAGGTTCCTGCGTTCCCAGCAAGATCTGAAGGCCAAGTTTGAGCAGCAACAAGCAGCAGGAGGAGATGAAGCAGATGGTGAGAATAAAACACCAAACATCTGCACAAACAATGAACGGCAAGAACTTTAGAGGAAAACCCACAACGTACTGGTGTAAAATAAAGCAACAGTGAAAAAACGCAGCATTAAAATCTTTCAGATCTGCAAATAATTAAGTCGGATCTGTTTGTACAGACTGTGTGTTCAATATCCAGAAAATATGCACTAGTTGCCATAGTAATGCCTTTAGTGTCCGCATGATACCAGGAGGCTTTGTTGTATCACCAAGAATAGCTGTCGATATGAAAAACAGGAAATTTTGTCTTGGCTCATCAGTTCATTCATTCACTGTTTCCCGGGCTGTGAGCATCACATCTGTTTGTTTATTTATGGGACATGCTGTGTTGCTTGTTGCATCCAAGCATATTTCCAAGACATCCAAGATGTCAGAATAAACTAGTTTAAAGAGATTGAAAAGTTTTTGTCTGCACAGGAGATGATGATGATGAGGAGACTGGACAAGCTCAGGTGGATCCTTACGAGCTCCTGGAAGCTGCTGAGATCCTTTCGAAACTTCCTAAAGACTTCTACGAAAAAATGGTAAGGCAGAGCGTCAAGAACCAGATCAACGTTTTAATCGTGCCGTGTGGTGTTTCGGTTTTCCTTTCATTGTGTTTGTAATATCACAGGAAGCCAAGAAATGGCAGGAGAGGAAGGAAGCGTTGGAGGCGGTGGAAGCTTTGACCAAGAACCCAAAACTAGAAGCTGGAGATTATGGAGACCTGGTTCGAGCACTTAAAAAGGTAACAATTGAGAGTGGAACTCTGGATAACAGAAACTGGAGAACAAAATGTTAGAAATGTTTTTTTTTTTTAATAATTTTTTTTTTTTAGGTTATTGGCAAAGATAGTAACGTGATGCTAGTGGCCATGGCAGCAAAATGTCTGGCTGGGCTGGCAGCAGGTCTGAGGAAGAAGTTTGGAACATATGCGGGTCATGTAAGTGACTTCCACGTATAAGGTTCTTGACTGGTTTTTCTAACTTAAAGTCCACACTCAGGTTACAGTTTTTCTTTATGATCACTTTAGAAGTTATTGCAGCCCTGTTTTGGATAATTAGATGTCAGCATAGATCTAAAGTCCTGAATCTTCTCAAGGTGGTGCCAACCATCCTGGAGAAGTTCAAGGAGAAGAAACCTCAGGTGGTTCAGGCCTTACAGGAAGCCATTGATGCAGTCTTCCTAACTGTGAGTATAACTTGAGATTTAAACTTTGGCCTGTAACTCATTATAGCTAGCTGATTTTTCACCTGGCAGATTATAATACGGGCCAATTTCATCTATGTACCTTGTGGCTAAGGACTTTTTTTTTTATGATAGAGGTTAATCATTAAAATGGAAACCGTAGCTAAATTCATTTGTACTGCAGACAACCTTGCACAACATCAGTGAAGATGTTCTGGCGGTGATGGACAACAAGAACCCCTCCATCAAGCAACAGGCTTCACTTTTCCTCGCTAGAAGCTTCCGTCACTGTACCCCGAGTACGTTGCCAAAAAGCGTCCTGAAGCCCTTCTGTGCAGCGTTCCTCAAGGTACGAGCGTCACCTGGATGGACCTGTTTCAGTATCTTAGGACTTTGAGAAGTCTTCTTCTGAAGTTGTCTTCTCTGTGCAGCAAGTAAACGATTCTGCTCCGGAGGTCAGAGATGCTGCTTTTGAAGCTCTGGGGACAGCCATGAAGGTGGTGGGGGAGAAAGCAGTCAACCCTTTCCTGGCAGAGGTTGACAAACTCAAGTTGGACAAGGTATAAACGTTTTGCTGCATTCCGTTTGGCGGTTGGAGCTGTAATAAACTTGATGATTGTTGGAGAAGAGTGATTGTTTCCAGGACAATCAGGTAATGGTCTTTCTCCTCATGTTTCGTATAGATAAAGGAATGTGCAGATAAGGTGGAGCTTGTTGGAGGGAAAAAAGGTGGAGGAGGTGGTGGTGGTGGAGGAGAGAAGAAAGAGAAACCAGCTGCAAAAGCACCTCCACCTGCTCAAGCTCCCGCCAAACCATCAGGTCCTCCAAAAAAAGCTCCTCCAGCAAAAGTAGGTCCATCAGCAGGGTGTTGCTTCTGTTTAAAGTAAATGTTCAGTTAAAGCTCAACAATGTTTTTTCTTAAATTTACCAGGCTGCTGGACCACCCAAGAAGGGCAAACCTGCTTCTGCCCCTAGTGGGAAGTCCAAGAAAGCTCCAGAAACAAAGGAAGTAGTAGAGACAGAGCTATCTGTAAGTCCTCACTTTCAAAATGGATTAATGATATTTGTAAATTAGTGGTTTGAGTGGTTTTTGGTTGAGTTTGGTTTTTTTTTTTGTATCAGGCTGAAGTTTGTGAAGAGAAAGCAGCTGCCGTGCTCCCAGCCTCCTGTATGCAACAGCTGGACAGCGCCAACTGGAAGGAAAGACTCGCTAGCATGGAAGAGTTTCAGAGAGTAAGTTATGGACATTGGACTTTTTAATCTCATTGTAATAATGTGATTAAAGTTGGATAAACTTGCAATACAAAATCGACTGTGCTGTCCTCAGGCCGTGGAGCAGATGGATAAATCTGAAATGCCATGCCAAGCTCTGGTCCGAATGCTGGCTAAGAAACCAGGATGGAAAGAAACCAACTTCCAGGTAGTCAACTTTAAAAGGTTGAGGAGCCTACAGGACAGGAATGTTTGGTACTAGTTTTTGATGTCTTTTTTTCCTAGGTCATGCAAATGAAGTTGAGTATTGTGGGTCAGATCGCGCAAAAGGGCTCGTTCTCAAAGACGTCCGCTCTTGTGGTTCTGGATGGTCTGGTTGATAAGATTGGAGATGTGAAGTGTGGAAATAACGCCAAAGAGGCTCTGACGGCAATCGGCGAGGCCTGTTCTCTACCATGGACTGCTGAACAGGTTGGTGTTCTCATTGTGGAGCTGTAAGTTATATGTTTGTTAATATAGAAAAGGTTGATATTAATGTAGACTTCGCATTTGGCAGGTGGTCTCCATGGCTTTTGCTCAGAAGAACCCTAAAAACCAAGCCGAGACACTCAACTGGTTGGCCAATGCCATAAAGGAGTTTGGATTTGCAGGGTGAGTCCTTGATACCTGGACGTGTTTTTGCTCTGTGATAAACTGGGACAACTTAACTCCTGAATTTTTTATTCCTCATAATCCAGAATAAATGTGAAGGCATTCATCAACAATGTTAAGACCGCTTTGGGTGCCACAAATCCAGTAAGTATTTTTTTTGCCATGGTCACAATGTGTTTTAATGGGTTTTTAATGTTCTATTGATGAGTGCTGTTCACAAAGAAAGGACCTGTAACTTTTTGCATCAGTTTGTCAGACAGTATGTAACTGTTGTTGTGTGTGAAACGTTTCTAGTAAGTTCTTGTTATTTTCAGGCTGTGAGAACTTCAGCGATTACTCTGTTAGGAGTTATGTACCTGTATATGGGCGCTCCACTCCGCATGTTCTTTGAAGATGAGAAACCAGCCCTGCTTTCACAAATAAACACAGAGTTTGAGAAGGTAAACATTCCTTCCCTTTTAATATTTCAGCAATACAATAGAAGTTGATTCTGACCTTCAAAGAGTTGCTTTTGATTTTCAAGGCGTTGATGTTAAGCTCATATTAAAACCCGTTTTGTGTAAATATTCACTAAACCACACCTGTTTGTTTAACCCCACCCCTCCCTTCCTGACTTCATGGCAGGTAGTTTTTATGTGCATGTTTGTATATGTTGAGGACTTCATTGGTTGTAATGCCCATGTTTACTCAACAATTATATCTTTAAGTAGAGCTGACCTTTGACCTTTCCCCTCCCATCAATCACAGATGCAGGGTCAGTCTCCTCCCGCCCCCATGCGTGGCACCAAAAAAGCAGGAGCTGAGGAGGAGGGAGAGGAGGCTGATGAAGAGGAGCTTGATGGCGGAGCTGGTGACATCATGGATCTGCTCCCCAGAACTGATATCAGGTTCTCAAATGGTTCAATGGCTTCAAATCTCATTGGTTCTCGCATCTCTCTTGACAACGCAGCTATGGCAACTAGTCATGAGACACAGACTAATTATGAGAACCAATTATGGGATAATTCTCATTGTGGATGCTCTGTTGAAGGGCTTAACAGTTTTTATTCCTCCTTCACAGTGATAAAATCACTTCAGACATGGTGTCAAAAATCGAAGACAAAAACTGGAAGATCAGGAAGGAAGGTCTCGATGAGGTTGCCGCTGTCATTTCGGAGGCTAAATTTATTCAGGCTAACATCGGCGAACTCCCAATGGCTCTGAAGGGCCGTCTCAACGACTCCAACAAACTACTGGTAACATTTAAACTATCTGATGTCAAATATTAAAATTCAAAGTGGCTTACTGCAAACCACACTGTTTAATTTGTTTCTTTTAACTTCCTGGTTTAGCAGAGTGGGCGTGGCATTTTTGCAGTCACATATTAAAGAACACATTGTGTCTGATGTTTGTCTGTAGGTTCAGCAGACCTTGGGTATCCTGCAGCAGATAGCAACTGCTATGGGTCCGTCCCTCAAACAGCACATCAAGAACCTGGGAATTCCTGCCATCACCGTTCTCGGAGACGGCAAAGTATGAAACACGGAAAATGTTTTCCTGACCGGCTGTTTGAATAACCTCTATATAAAGCGGTGAAGAGTTTCTCATTTGCATGAAATTTGACTCGTCTTCTCAGCCAAACGTTCGAGCTGCTGCCATGACAATGCTGAACGCATGGGTGGAGCAGACCGGCATGAAGGAGTGGCTTGAAGGAGAGGACCTATCAGAGGAGCTAAAGAAGGAAAACCCCTTCCTCAGACAGGAGGTACAGCTCATCTGATTGGCTGACATTTAACATGATGAAATAACGGCTAGAGAACTTTTTTTTTGTCCTATTAAGTACAGGAATTATGCAGGCAAACAATCTGAATTAAGTTTTCATTAACTTCCAGTCCTTTATTTTGTAGAAAGAAGCTTTGCCGCTCAGAAGAACTTCTTTGTTAATGGGGAAAATTGAGCCAATAAAATCAAATCCTAGCATGTTTTTATACAGTCAAATCCTTAATAATGAATGAAGTCCTTCCTTGAATGTTTTCCATCTTTTTAAACATGTTTATAAACTTGTTAACAAACTTTCCCTTTCTGAAGTCACCTTGGCAGATGTTTGAGTTTTATTTCTGTCTGTAGTTGCTAGGCTGGCTGGCTGAAAAACTGCCCACCCTGCGCACGGTGCCCGCCGACCTCATGCTGTGCGTGCCTCACCTGTACACCTGCCTGGAGGACCGTAACGGTGACGTGCGCAAGAAAGCTCAGGAGGCCCTCCCCGCCTTCATGATGCACCTGGGCTACGAGAAAATGAGCAAAGCTACTGGCAAACTAAAGGCAAGTAGAAGATGAGGAGAGACAGGGGTTAGTGGCTAAAGATCTGGGCTGGTAACAAAGTTTGGAGGGTTAAACTTTCTTGATGTCACTTTTCTCTTCCTGCAGCCAGCCTCAAAGGACCAGGTGATGGGGATGCTGGAGAAGGCCAGAGCTGTGATGCCAGCAAAACCTGCAGCCCCAGCCAAAGCTGTATCTTCTAAACCCGCCTCCAGCGCTCCTGCTGCCAAATCAGCCTCAGGTTCATTGTCTTTAGATCACATGACACCACTGCTGGAACTTTAGAATTTAATTGGTTGAGAAAATAACAGCCATGAGCTGTGATTGGTTAGTAAGTAGAGGGACATTAGAAAGAGAACAATTGATTGGACAATGGTCGTAGTTCAACATGACTCATCAATATTTTTGGTCTGTTTACGGGGTCTTAAAGCATATTAATAACACCACAAAAACATAGATATTTAAATTCTTTAAATGTCTACATGCAGAGGCATTTTTCTTTCAATGTCTGAGAATACATTAGCATATGGATGGGTTTGTGCGAACACAAATGGACTGAAACACCTTGTTAAGGTGTTCAGCAGCTGAACTTCAAACTCATGTCTTTTTATTGTATGGCTCCAGCCAGGAACCAAACTCCTAGTGAAGACTTCACTGAACCAGAACCCAAACCAGACTCAAAGAAAGCCAAACCAGCAGGTTCTGCAGCTAAAAAGGTACGAAACGTTTTAAAGTTTCTACTTAAATGTTTCAGGGAGAGCAAGACTTGAAACCTTTCCAAACTGTGACTCGCCACAACAAGGGTCTAGAAGACAGTGTGACATGGTGCATCTATTGTCCTGTCATTTAAGAGCTGGCTTATCTTGCTGTTAAATGTGACCAGTCACCCATTTTTGCGTTAACTAGAGAGAGAGTATGGAGCTGAAGGCGAAGGGAGGTAAAGATAATGTGAGTAAACTAAACAAGCTTCTGAGTGGGTCACCTAGCAGCCAACAGGTATACGAGATCTTCACATTGAGCACCAATGGGGCTGGTGTGATGGGACACTCTGCATGTAACACCTGATCACCTGCACTGGCTGAAGTTTGTAGTTCCTAGCAGAAGTTCTAGTTGAAGCTCAACTAGAAGTTGAAGCTATAGCAGATTAGCAGATATTAATATTCATAAGAATCTCTTGAATAAACGTTTTAAATTAACACATTGCTTTGGATACTGTTGGAATAGCTGGAATTGGAAAAACTGGTACCTCCGGTTTTCCCAAAAGTTAGACAGTGTTGATTTAATGTCAACTGTATTCCTGATCCTTCAGGGTGTTGTGGGAAAGAAACCTCCAGTTAAGGCTGGTGGAAAGGATGAGGAGGATAGGTCTGGACCCATCTTCATCCTCGTTCCCAACGGCAAAGAGCAGAGAGTGAAGGACGAGAAGGCTTTGAAGGTGAGGGTCTCTCATCAAACCCATAATCTTAGTGTTGCAGGCACCAGGCTCTGTCAGTTGAGCTACAAGAACATATTGATCAATAGTTAGTACTCAAACATCAGCAAGTTAGTAATTTACTAGAATTGATTACCAGTTACCGGTTCTTAAATCTTTAGATCCTGAAGTGGAACTTCAACACTCCTCGTGATGAGTACGTGGAACAGCTCAAGACTCAGATGTCAACGTGTCTGGCCAAATGGCTCCAGGACGAACTCTTCCACTTTGACTTTCAGCGTCATGTTAAAGCTATTGGAGCCATGATTGAGGTAAGTCCCATTAGACTCGACAATGAATGATTTTGATAAAACATTTTCTGGTGCCGGAGTTTTATAATCTTTAATAAAATAATGTAAATGACTACACTAGCACTTGGAGGCAGAATCAGAGGCCGCGATTGGCTGTCTGGACCTGGTGTTGAAATGGTTCACCCTGCGGTTCTTTGACACCAACACCAGCGTGTTGATGAAAGCTTTGGAGTTTCTCAAGATGCTCTTCAGCATGTTGAGCAGGAAGAACTACCAGCTGAGCGACTACGAGGCCTCGTCCTTCATTCCCTACCTCATCCTCAAGGTGAGTCTTCAGTCAGTCTTTGGTGATCTAAGGTGAAGCTTGGTGTGGTCCCGTTTCATTTTTGTCTCTGAGCAGGTTGGGGAGTCCAAAGATGTGCTGCGTAAAGATGTTCGAGCTATTCTGACGATGCTGTGTAAAGTTTACGCGGCTAGTAAAGTTTTCCCCTTCCTTATGGACGGCACCAAATCAAAGAACTCCAAACAAAGATCTGGTAATAGTCAAATCATCTTTTGTGTTGAGGAAACGATGGAAGAATTTTCATTTTTTGGAAAACTACCCCTTGAAGAACCTGTTTTATTTACGTTTGTTATCTCTTGTCCTGCTCTTTCTTCAGAATGCCTTGAGGAGCTCGGCTGCCTGATTGAGAACTTCGGTATGAACGTGTGTCAGCCGACTCCTGCCAAGGCTCTGAAGGAAATCGCCGTTCACATCGGAGATCGGGACACTGCGGTCCGCAACGCCGCGCTCAATACCGTCGTGTGTGCTTACAACAGCTGCGGGGAGCAAGTTTTCAAACTCATCGGCAACGTAAGATCTCAAATCTGCTTTGGCTTGCTTGGAATCTTTTTTTTTTAGCTTCATGCTAGCATTTGGTTTGCTTCAGCTAATAGATGTTTGGTTTCTCATCTAGCTTTCAGAGAAAGACATGAGCATGCTCGAGGAGCGAATCAAACGCTCTGCCAAGAAGACCCCCGCAGCACCCCCCAAACAGGAGCGACCCCAGAAGGAACATCCCACCAATCCCAACGCGACCTTTCTCCGCAAACCTGCGCAGGAGGAGGTGCCCAACAAACTCAGGTGTGTTTCCATGGTAACTGTCGGGTCGGGTTAATCCCTTCAAAGCTGCAATCTGTAACTTTATTGGGTTAGAAATTAACAAATCAATTGTTGAGCAGGTGCATAAAAGATCAGTGTTCAAAACTGTTGGGTCTGATTTCCTGGTAAATGCAAGTTTTGGTTGCAATTTTATGTTTCAATCATAAAATTGCTTTGTCCCCTTGTGTCATTTCATGTTGTTTCTTTTTTTTTCTTTGCTGCGGACAGAATTATGTATCGAACTTACAGGATGTAAGTACTGCTGTATCGCTGTAGGCACTGCTCACACAACATCCTGGAGCTCTAGAGAGCGTTATCAAAACAAAACTAACCAAACAGTGCACTGGAGTCGCCAGTGTTTACAATAATGCATAATTAAATATCGCCAGCTGTTCTAGCGGAATGCATGTCATATTTGGTTTTGAATTTTGTAGAAACAAAATGCAGCACATTTGACGCAATCTGTTATCAACAGCCAAGCTCGGGCACAGAACGCTCACTTGGAGCAGTCGACTCCGTCCATCCCGAAAGAGTTTCAGCTGGACCTGGACGCGTTCGAGAACAACCACACCTACGCCAGCGACATACCAGACCTGGTGCAGCACAAACTGGATGAAGTTCTGGAGCCGGTCCTGATTCCTGAGCGAAAGTGAGTCGAATGAAAAGCTCACGTCGTTAGCTCTTGTAATAAAGCGTTCAGGACGATCACTGTATTGAACTGAATACATTTGTGGTTACAGGATTCATTCGGTTTCTCCGCACTTTGACGACATGCACAATAGCACTGCGTCCACCATCAACTTCGTCATCTCTCAAGTGGCCAGTGGAGACATCAACACCAGTATCCAGGCCTTAGCACAGGTGAGCATCATCTTCTGTTTGAGCTCTTGAACATCTTGAAGCTGTAACTAATTTTGTTTAAAAATAAAGTTACTGAGCAAGTACATAACAGACCGGTGTTCAAAACTGTCTCCTTAGCCTGATTCACAATACGTTTATAATAATGATTTATAATTTGAGATGTCAGGTCCATAAGCGGCTCACAGCCAATCAAAATGCAGAATTTTTGAACCAATAAGATCTCACTGTGTGGGCTGGTTTGATTTCTCAAACAGGAGTCAAGTTCCTCAGGTGTTTTTGCTAGTCATAAATGCAGGTGAAACCTAACATTATGGACTATGAAAAGCTTTATCAATCACTTCAGTAATTTTCCCATGATTCCCTTCCGCAGATTGATGAGTTGTTGAAGCAGACGGATAAAGCGGAAGCCATGTCTGGACACATCGATCAGTTCCTCATCGCCACCTTTATGCAGCTGCGGCTCATTTACAACACGCACATGGCCGACGATCGATTGGACAAGAAGGACATCTTCAAACTCTACAGCTGCATTATAGGCAACATGATGTCTGTGAGTCCTGCTATTTCCTAGTTCACTTTGCAGGAACTTACTTTCTTGGTTCTCTTTTGTAACTGCATAGCGGTTTGCAGGATGTTTAGGCCCAATCGATTTCCGATTTGAACACCTCTGGTATTGTATCTTCAGACACATGTGGCTTTTGTGAAGCTCTTCTATGAAAATTTAGGAATTAAAATTGTGCATCTGTGTTCAGCTGTTTTGCATGGAGAGTTTGGCCCGAGAGGCATCCATGGGTGTCCTGAAGGACCTGATGCACGGTCTCATCACGCTGATGTTGGACTCCAGGGTGGAGGACATTGAGGATGGACAGCAACTCATTCGCTCCCTCAACCTGCTCATGGTTCGAGTGCTGGAGAAATCAGACCAGACCAACATCCTGAGGTCCAAAAGTCTTCATTTGGTCTACTGCACTGTATTTGATTTGCCTGATGGTGAAGATGTTATGTATCAAAACTAGAAGATCATTTTGGTTTCTTTTTCAGTGCTCTACTGGTGTTGCTGCAGGAAAGTCTCACCAGTACTGCTGGTTCCCCCATGTTCTCTGAGCTTGTCATGAAGGTACATCAGACTTAGTTTGTCTCATTTTAAATAATGAAGTCATCTTGAGACCCCCACTCTAGTGGACCTCACCCTCTTGGTTGAGGAACTGCTTTAAATGCTGTGTGTCTCCGTCTCATGCAGTGTCTCTGGAGAATGATCCGCTTCCTGCCTCAGAACATCAACAACATCAATCTGGATCGCATCCTGCTGGACGTGCACAACTTCATGAAGGTCTTCCCCAAAGAGAAGCTCAAACAGCTCAAGAGTGACGTTCCTCACCGGACTCTG
>JAZGTK010013590.1:0-14228 GCA_036877625.1 Ambastaia sidthimunki | reverse complement strand
ATGTTATTCATAAACCTATTACAATCTTAGTAAGTTGGGATGTTTTTTAAATTTAAATAAAATGAAAACAACAAAAAAAATTAAATCACATGAGCCAATACTTTATTCACAATAGAACATAGAGAACATAACAAATGTTTAAACTGATATTTACTAAGAATTAATGAGAATATACTGAGAATTTTACAATTTTATGCACAAAATGAGCTCATTTCAAATTTGATATAGTGTTTAATTGTTGTAGTTGTAGTGTTTAATTTAATTGTTGCAAAGCAGTCAAAGTCCACAAAATAAGAGCTGGGTTGTTGTAACACATGATCATCCAGTAGTCTATTACTCCCATAGACAAATTACGATGGGTTCTGTAGGGGATCTGCAATGCTTTTACATAGGCCATCACAAGTTATTTTATTGGCTTAAAAATATATATGCCATGGGTTTGGAGGCTGTAATTTTATTGTTTAATCTTACTTTATTTGTGTCTGTGTGTATTAGGAATAATAGTCATAATGGAGGTTTAAAGGAGGTTTTGTACTGTAAGGAAATTACAAATGTCCAGTTAAAAACTGGTCTGGTTTCCCAATATTTGATTCTTTAATGAGCTTAGTACTATTCAGAAACATGCTAGCTGCTCTAATATTGTCATTAGCTGGACAAGCGGGTTTGTATGGTGAAAAACATCCAGAAACCAACCAGGCAGATAGTTATTAATGCAGTAATTTCACTTACATGTTTTTCAATGTATGTAAATGACATAAAATAAAATGGCCTTTTCTGTGCCAATAATACGACTAAAGCCTTAATGTGATCTAAGTCTCTACTTCCCTTCTTGTATACTATTACAAATGCAACAACAATATCCTTATCTTGAGATAAGTCACATTTCTTAGGATATATTAAGAGAGCACCTGTAAAAGTCTGCAATATGTAATTAACAATTATGTGATGAGTACAATTAACAGTAATCTGCTGTATCCTGAGCCAGTTTAGCTCTGTGAGTATAAATGGAGCATGTCCAGAAGCAAAATAAAAAATTAATCTGCAGCCCGTTTTGGTTTCATTTCAGAAAAGCATCTTCAATCTGCATCACTGAAAGAGGAAGGGAAACCTATTTATGGTCAGCTAAACACTTAAGAAATCAGTTTAAAAAAGAGAACAGCTATTCTCTCACATCAACAAGGTAAAACCTCAACAGGGAAAGACAGAATGAAAAAGAGGCAGCAGGAAGTGACAGCACACATTTCACAAGTTCTTAAGAGAGAGAACGTGCCAAAGACCAACGGCATAGCCTTTAAATCACTTAACGATTTTTGGAACCATAACCACAAAAGGTAAGAAACATAGCTAAAAGTAAAAAACTTAAAATGAGGAATAGGATATTTTGTCCTGTGGCTGTTTAGAGGGTGACAGATGACGAGAGGTGTCGGGCACATGTAGATCTTCAGGCCTAGTTACAACGTCATAGACAGACTTTCCCATAATCATGTTACTTTTGAGGTTAATCAATCTTACAAATGTAGAATATATTGAATCCTTGGTGTACCAGCATGTGACCAGCAAGTTTTGAATTTTTCTGTGGTAATTATCTATGTAATTTTTTGCAGATTTTCTTGTATACATAGATTAAAAGACAAAGAGTATACTCTCTTTGAGTCACTATGTATAGCATGTTTTTGTAAACACCTTAGTTAAAAGTCCTTAACTGGAGTTTTTGAATTATGTTTTTAAAAATCATATTTAGGTACTTTAATGATGCATGAAGCTTTTATGACCTCATATTATTTAAAAGACTCTATGTCTTATGATCCCCTCATATGGTATGCTATAAACTCTAAAGGCAAGTTAAACAGATTTATGACTATAAAACTATAAAAAAGGGAAATTACTGAGATTGTGGAAGCATGAGGTTTCATGCATTTTTATTCAAATCAGAATGGCAGTGTGGGACCTGTCCATCAGCGTAGAGGAACTGGGACTAGAGGCACCGCCCCTTAAAATCAGTGTCACCTCAGATCTACATATTGGTGGAGTCATCCTTAAAGTTGTTGAAAAGTCACGTGAGTTGCAGATTTTTGGCAGCAATTTTGTTGTGGCTGTAGAAAGATGTGTAATGGCATTATTTGTATTATTCTGCTTTAATGGCACTAAAATATTTTCAATAGTACAGTTTAAAGGGCTTTATTTCATTTTTAGGTGTGCCTTCAAACTTAACATGTTCACAATATGCAAGAATTACGAAGTCTGAGTCAAATATATTGTGTGTAGTGAACAGAAATTTGTACACGTGAGTTGTACAAATCATGAATGTGTCATATTTTAACAGACGGAAGCCAATTCTTTTAGTGGTTAATGATTTTCATTGTGTTCCTCACACAAAGCTATTTCATGAGACCTGCAATATAGAGCACAGGTCCTATGGAGCATTTTATGCCACTTTTATGGTGCTTCTTTGAGCTTAATGCCTGGTTTTCTTTTAATTTATGGGAAACAACAGCTTGGACATTTTGGTGTTTTAAGTTCCATGGAAGAAAGAAAGTCATTTGTTTTTTAGACTCTTCTCTGTCTATCCTTCTCCCGTTTGTAGAAATAAAGAAAGATTGGTCAGATCATGCTCTGTGGTGGGAACAGAAGCAGCAATGGTTGCTGAAGCCTTCTTGGACGCTGGATAAGTGTGGTATTCATGCAGATGCTCGACTTTGCCTCACACCCCAGCATAAGCTTCTGCGTCTGGGAATGCCCAATGGTACCACCCTCGTGCTAAGGGCCTGCTTTTCCAGCCCTGTGTTCTGCACTGTCATGGGCATTTGCAAACTCCTGAGTGAGTAATGAGGAAATAGAATTTTGTAAATATAAAGATACTACTGTTGATGACACAGAAAATATGTAACTACAGTATTTGAAATGTAGGATTTGCATTTTTTTAGGATTTGCAGATTTCATATTTGAAAATATTGATAAAGAAAGTGACATGTTTTGTCAGAGGTGGTAACCTATACATGAAATATGACCTTGTATTTAACACATCGCTGGTGAGGAGTGAACACACACTGCAAGTCATGAACACACACATGCACGCACACGCAGAGCAGTGGGCAGCTATCACTGCAGCACCCAGGGAGCATTTGGGGGTTTAGGTGCCTTGCTTTAACGGCACTTCAGTTGCTATCTGCCGGCACTGAAATCAAACCAGCAACCTTCTGATTACAAGCCTGACTTAAAAACCAGTAAGCCACAACTGCCTCCTATTGCAAATTGCAATGTTGACTGACTTTATTTTGCTCCCTTTAGATATTCGCCATCCAGAGGAACTATCACTCCTATGGCCAGTGGAAGAGAAAAAGAAAAGAAAAGATGATGTTAAGAAAAAGGTGTATGACATCACATGCGCACCACTTCCTTCAAGTGAGCAACACATGTACAAGACATCTCAATTTCAAATGAATGCACATAAATGTAAACATGTAATAACAAATGCACTGTTACAAACATTTTAAACGAACTGTTTATTATTGATTTGAAAACTTCTGTTGTTTTATATTCCAAAAGAGGTTCCTGGTAATCTATTTAATTGTGTTGGTATACGACTGTTCACAATACTGTACATATTGTTCCAAATCAGCCTTATAAAGAACAAAGCTTTTCACTTTTGCCTACAAAAACCTCTGATCTGAAGGTCTGTTTACTACAATCCTGTGACTGACAGTGACAGGTTTAAAAACGAAGTTAACAAATATAAAGTTAATTTGATCAAAAATAAGAATTGCTCACACCAATCACTGTCAAGAGTATCATAAGAAGTAATTTATGATACAAATAGCCAATTGCTAAAGTAGGTCTATCTGTCCATCCATCCATCTATCTATTTGATATAATATGATATAAATTTGTTTTGCAATTGCAGGCACCATCCTGAAGCTCTCAAATGGCATGCCTGCTTTCTTTGCTGAATCCCCTGAAACCGAAGCTGTGTATAAGATGTTGGCTATCTGTCAACCTGCACCAGCTCCAGAATCCATTGCTAAGATGTACCGGTTGTCAAACATAGTGGAGAAAGCACAAGTTAACAGCAGGTAGGTTGATTCCCTAAAAGCAGCATGCACTATATGTCACTACATTTTAGTGATGAAAAGCAAAGACATAACTTTTTTACATTTTTAAATATTATTTGCTCAGTATATGTAAAAGTGTTGTGTCATAAACTATGCCAAAATGCTGCATCATATATGTCCGAATTACAGTACTTAAATTAGACAGACAGTTTTATGTCCCAAAGCAAACTTAAGGTGAACATGGTATAACCATGTTTTTTAGACATGTACAATGGTACTCTTTCAAATATCATATAAGTACCAGTGGTTTAAGAACTGCAGACAAGTGGAATATTAGTATGCAGTAAAATGTTTTGAATATGCTGCAAGTGTGCTGTAATCTCTGCACAGGTGGTTGGACTCGTCACGTTCCCTTCTGCAACAGGGAGTTAAAGAAAATGATCAAATCCTTCTGCGTTTCAAATACTACAGCTTTCATGACATCACACTCCGGGTAGGCATGTATTATTGTATTATATATCAACACATAATACATTGTATTATTGCAAATAGTATGTGCAAGATGTATATTAATAAAACTAATTATGGATACTTATGGATAAAGAGTTAACTTAACCGAAAATAACTAAAACACATTTTGACCATTTGAATAAGGTGCATTAGAAACACCTGTCATTATGTGCAAAGGCTCATACCTCTCTCAGTGGTCTATGAGAAGGTAATGTATTCAGACTGCCTACTGAAACAGTATGTGCTGGGCAGCTATGTGACATGTAGTCAGTGATAAGTGTTATATTAGGCAAGATATGCCATTCCAAGTTACATGGAGATGGCACATAGAAAAATAAGATCTTATGGGACAGAGCTATAAGGGATTTGCAATAATACAAAAAAATACACACAATACAAACATGCATACATAACATACATACATAAACAAAATATACACACACCTGTAAAAATACCCGAACATTACACAATGAAAGAAAATGAACGAGAATTGGAGACAAAGAAATAACAAAACAGTAGAGGCTTTAGGACTGTAATTATTTATAATTATTTGTAATTATTAATTTTGCTACAGGCAATATTAAGAATTTACAAAAAGTTAAATGTCAGCAGTCTCCCAGTAAGCAAGCCAACAGGGCAACAGTAGCAGGGAACCAAAACTACAATGATGTATAGATAGAGAAAAATGTTTTGGAGAAACCAGGCTCAACCGGGGGGGCCAGTTCTCATCTGGCACAATAAATCTGCAATTTGTAACTTTCTTGGATATAAACAGAGATCAAAGTGCACACATATACACACACCAGCCAATTCAATCCCTTAGTATACAATGACACGTACTAAGTGTCTTTGTCCAATGTTCACAATTCATAAAAATATACCCAGGCACAAAACACTTCACCAGGGAACAGCAGACTGACTGGCAGAAAAAACACAGAGTACACACCAAGACAGCATACTCACCACAATGATTTTACAAAGGCACATGTAAGGAGGCGAAATAGGGATGGTAGGAGGGTAACAAGAGAGTGCAGGTAAGGTCTATAAACAACAATAAAACAACCTAAACCAAGGCAACAAGGGAGTGGGAACAAGATGTGAGACAGACATGTGCCCCAGGCCCAATAAATAGATTGTAACAGTGGTTTTTAAACTGGGGGCTCAAAGCTCTGTACATCTTGTAGGTCTTCTCTATATTTAACACACCTGATCCAAATCATCAGCTTGTTAGCAAAGAGATCTATGAACTGAACTAAGCTCAGATAAGGGAAACAAAATGTGCACTGGACTTGAGATACTGTGAGATGCTGTTATACTATACTAACCACTGTGGTATACTGAGATCTTACTGCCCCCACTCCCATTTTCTTTAGGGGCCAGGATAGGTACCATTACTGTATCTTAGAATAAATTACATGCATTGTTGAAAAATACATGTAAATGTCTCTACCAGATTGACACAGTACGTGTGACACAACTATACGAGCAGGCCAGGTGGGCCATTCTGCTGGAAGAAATTGAATGTACTGAAGAGGAGATGATGGTATTTGCTGCATTACAGGTATGGTGGTGGTGAGCAGGTACCATCTTGTAATGGCCATTAAAAACAACATGTTTTATTACAGTTGGGGCTTTAGTGAATAGTTATGTTTGTGTTAATTGTGGGTGGCCACACCAGTATCACATTGGGAAAGTGTCTCTTACGGAGCAGTTTGTGACGATGTGTCCTGCTATGGAAGATCTTGATTCAGCTCTGCAGTGTCTAGAGGTGAAGATGGAAGGAGAGAGCAGTGCTGATGACATGTTGGTTAGTTTCATGACATAAATATGGTGTTTCAGCTGCTAACAAAGTGCTCATCAACATTTTGCTCAACATTGTTCAACCTTAAAATCATGACTCTTAATGTTTGCCAGTGTGGAATTGTTGTGTTCACCCATTTTTATTATTGAAAATATGATTTTTATGAATTTTTGTAATTGGACCTAGTAACTGAGATATAGACTGTGTGGCAATTAGTTGCAGTCCCCCTTATATTTAAAACTAGGGCAGGCAATTTTGCTAACAATAACTAACAATTTTTTAGACCATAATACTTAGTGATTGCTATCAAGATGTGAAGAGATTTTCAACCAGTATAACATTTTTTGTTTCTGCAAGAAAGCACCTACCCTGCCATTAAGAAATTGCTTCCAGCAAAAGTTTGTCCTATTTCTTACTAAAACTTATGTTCATCTAACATGACTTTATTCACTGTCACACAGTTACTTACATGTAAGGGTTATCTAAAATTATCTGTTGGCCACTGTAACTATTGAAGTGTCCACACAGGAAACAATGACAGCACCAGAGCTACATGACTACCTTAAAATATTCCGGTAAGATTAAAATAACCCCAGCTCCCTGGCCACATAAATGCTTACATGTTCATGTTTATAGTATTAATGTTTTTCTTTTGTTTCAACTCTTCTTAGGCCGAAGCGTCTGACACTAAAAGGATATAAGCAATACTGGTTTACATTTAAGGATACAACCATTTCCTACTACAAGAGTAAAGAAGAGAGCTATAAAGAACCAATTCAACAGATAAATCTTAAAGGTTATCTCATGGACACAAAAACAAATACACATAAGGGTCATAGGTAATGATTCTGGGCTATACTGACTGCATTTCACTATAGACCCCTTATTAAAAAAAATGCTATTTGGAAATTGTTGTGGCCCCTCCAGATCTTTCTGCCCCATTAACTATGGCCAGTATTAACATGGTGTCGTGGAGCAATCAGTGGTCTTATCAAATTTATTAATAAAGTTTAAAAAACAGAGTTCCAGTTATCAAAATAAGACTTTATTGATTCAAACAACAAAGCCGAGAAAACAGCAGCTGGGTTCTGATCTCTATCTGTTTGGGGTCTCATATTTATACATTACTCTTATCAATCTTTTTTAACCAGAATTAATAAACTAGTTTTTATTAATTTCACTCATCTGGTTTTCCACCAGTATTTAATTCCCCTTCTGACTTGTATTTTTTCTAATTGTGTAATTTAGCCAGATCAGGCTTTTTTTTAAACCATAGTTCATATTTCACCACCTCCTATTGGTTAGCATAATCAAAGCATAAGCAAACCGAAGACCCACAGTTTGTATGTGACCATTCTGTATTTTAAACAATCATCATATTGGTCAATCTACATATCAGACTATTGATTTCATTCCTTATTATACTTATAATGGCATACAAAAACATGCAATAAATCCCCCTTTGACATAGGTTGCGAAGTGGCCCCTGATGTGAGTGTTGCAGGGCAGAGGTTTTGTATCAGGTTGCTTATTCCAGGACCAGAGGGCATGAATGAGGTCTACCTGCGCTGTGAGCATGTAAGTCAGAGATAATCGATATCCCTCAAATGACAAAATAATTACATGTGGTCAACCAGTATAGGTTAAAAGGGGCAGTGAGAGAGATGCACCTGTCGCCTATACCTTACTTAAGGTCATGTGGCAGCAACTTCAATGCCTAAAAGTAAGCAAATATGATCAAGAGGATCATTGTTGTTCCAGCCTAACATCATAAATGGGAAGGAACATTTATTTTAATTATATATATATATTTGTGATTTTATTTTTTATTTAGAAAATTATTTTGTGAAATGTTTGTTGTTAATATACCACACTGTAAAACATTTTTGCTGCCCTCATTTTTTAAGTTTAATTAAATAAAGTTATTTACTGAAAGTCATTTAAACTTGCAATTTTAAATTCTGACTGGTGTAGAGTTCTGTATGCTGGGTTCTAAGTAGCTGAGACTTAATGAATCTCAATTATTCCTGTTGCAACATGCAATAGGTAGGGTCTGAATTTGTATAAATACCACAGCCTGTCATGGTCTTGTCATCCATTTAAGTGTTTTTTTCTTTTGTGTCCAGTCTTCTGTGACCAGATCGTGACAGTCCGGTGTTTTGTATCAAAACATGATGTCTGAATCCTGACTGTCAGTCACGAATTTAGTTTAATCCTTTGTGTCAGGATCTGGACTCATGCTCTGTGAGTTGTCTTGTTGTAAGCACATGGTCCTTGATATCTTCTCGCTGCAATGCACTCTTTGTCTTGCTTTGTTTTGTGTTGAAGCATGGAATCTGGATTCCACAACTTCTGTCTGTCATGTGGTTGGAATCCTGACTCCCATGCTCCATGTTTTGTGGTCATGTCTCATGTGCTCCTTTGTCCTATGTTCATTTTGGAAGCATGTAGCTCTTGTTTGTTTTCTGTGCCTCTTCTGTGTTTTCTTGTTTGCTTTTCTTGTGTGTTTGTCTCTACCCCATGCTCTTGTTTCATTATTAAATATCCCTTTATTGTTTTATGCCCCATGCCTGCTGTGGCAAGAGGGATGGAACTACAGAACCCAACTAGAAGCTTTACAATTACTTGACTAAGCCACCCGGAGTACACCGGGAAATAAATCTTCCACAAAGTACACAGCCAAAAGCTGCCAAAGCAAGGTGACCACGAAGGCAGGGACAAAAACATAAAGACACAAATCACTTCCAAATTATAACAATTCCAAATTACAAAATTTAATGAAAGAAACAATTATACATTAATCTTACCAGGCTTCAAAAATAAAAAACCAATAATACACTCACCCACACAAATACAATACAAAAAGAAAGAAACAGAAGACGCAAACATAATCTACTATGCCAATCGTTCTTTCTCTACAGAACAGATCCACATACAGGGCAGTACCACTGATGACGCATCCCTCACTCTTTCTTTTATTCCCTATAACAGGCCCTGAAAGGTCCACAGATTCACTTGACACCAGCCAATAAGCAACATGATTACATTCTGATCACAATAAGCAACACCCTTCTACATTCTGCCCTTGTAATTCCTTCTTGTTTATTACCCCTATTTAATGCCCCTTTGTTTGCTGTCCTGTGTTGTTCTCAGTTGCTGTCACACCTTGTTGTGCTCCTAAAAGGTTGAGTTGAGTCAAGTCTTGAGTCTGTGCTTTCTCTTGGGTCATTTGGTTCTAAAGCCCTGTTGGCTGCCTGGGTCTCTGTTTGCCCAGCTTTATGTTGAGTCTTTCAATAAAGACAATGAGTTCTGTTGTCTATATCTGGGTTCTTTCTACCTGAACAGGCATAACTTTATGGCCACAGTCTATAGGTACAAGATTGTTTTAATAGAATCAGCTGAGAAGGCAATCATGATTTATTGATATTATTGCACCGTCAAAAAGGCCAAATAGCTGCCAATCTATCAGCCTGGTCAATATACTGTATTAGTCCACCACTAACCATATGTGTCCCAATTCCACAAAAAAACTACACAAAACATAACATCAAAACTGTGTTATTCTGCAGGAACAGCAGTATAGTCGATGGATGGCAGCATGTCGTTTGGCCTCAAAGGGCAAGACTTTAGCAGACAGTTCCTTCTCCAGTGAGGTGCAGAGTATCCAGTCATTCTTGGTCATGCAGAAAACCACACCTAGTAATAAAACCGCTCAGACAGATGAAAGCATCAATACACACAGCCTTGTCTCGCCACGTTATCAGAAGAAGTACAAAGCCAAGCAGGTATCACATTTTACATGTGAACTGGTCAATTACTGTTTGAGGTCCCACCTAAAATTAGCTTGACCTCTTATTTCTTTCTGATTTTTCTTATTTTCTTTCTCTTTTTGTTTCTTTCTCCGTCTCTCTCAATCATTTAGCTCACTCCAAGGATCTTGGAGGCCTATCAGAATGTGGCTCAGCTCTCATTAACAGATGCCATTCAGAGGTTTCTTCAGATTTGGCAGGCATTACCTGACTTTGGGCTCTCCTATATTGTGGTTAGGTGAGTTTAGTAGACAGAAGCAGCATATCATGAAATGACGAATATGCACTGTCATGTAAAGGTAAGGTGTTTAATTTTTAAACAGACTCATACATCAACTTCTGGCACAGCCAATGGAATGAGTTTGGGGCAAGAGTTTTGTCTGAAAGATAGGGGCAGGAGTGTCTGAATCATCTGTGGTTGCTACTGCTCAAACCACTAACCCTAAGCATATGACTTCACTAAATAACTAATCTTATGCTTCTGTAAAAACACACCTGTTATGAATGTTGCCTCAAACTGTGCTGCATATTGAGGAGAGGTCAACTTGCATTGAAGGAGGTAATTGAACCATTTATAGAAACCAGAATTTCATACAAACTTGCAAGGGGACTTTTGTATGCTAGTAAGCAACCACCCAACAGCTAGCAATGCCCTACACAGAAACTACACAAAAATTACATACTTTTATTTCAATTTTAGGTTAAAAAATATTTTGTCACATATTTCCATTAATTGGGTATATAAATGTAACTGTCATGTAACAAAATGTAACTGTCATGATTCTAATTACATTAATAAATAAATTAATATATTTCTCATGTGGCACATTAAATCTTAACAAAAATATCTAAACTGTAAGTGACAATATATACAACTCCTCTCCCCATAAATGCAGGTTTAAGGGTTGCCGCAAGGATGAAGTGCTTGGCATTGCTAATAATCGTTTAATTCGCATTGACCTGAGTGTGGGAGATGTTGTAAAAACCTGGAGATACAACACCATGAGGCAATGGAATGTCAACTGGGATATCAAACAGGTACAGAACAGTACAAAAGTGTTTGAACATGAGAGTATCAATATTTTTGTTGTTTCTGTCTCAGATCAAATTATTGCTATCTGAAAAATATTACTCTTGTTTGTCTCATGTCTGTGCCAGGTGGCTATAGAGTTTGATGGGAATGTGAATATTGCCTTCAGCTGTGTGACAGCAGATTGTAGGATTGTTCATGAGTACATTGGTGGTTACATCTTCATGTCTACACGAAGTCGAGACCAGAGTGACACACTGAATGAGGAGCTGTTCCACAAACTGACAGGCGGTCATGAGGCTCTATAAGAAAGCAGTCTGTACACATACAGACTCTCCCAGTATGAAATTCAGGGAATAAGATCTGCCAAAGATATTTTAATATTAATTACCCAGAAAGTATTGATACAAACTCATATGTGGTCAGCTAACATTCATGTATTTAGGGTTTTAAGGCTGAAAAATGTAAGACAGTACTAGATTTTACCAAATGGAAAAGAATTAGATTATGAAATTGTAGTCTTACATATCAGAATGAAGCCAGGTGTTTGAAGAGATTCATAAGAATGTAATTTGTTAGTAAGAAGGTATTAGAGGGATTTGTTATATCAAGGGAAGTCATTTTAGAGGCAGAGCAAGTTATTGCATTTCAAGATTATAAAGACAATCAATTGCAAATAATCTGCAATAATGGATTGTACACAAAAGAACAGGAACATTTATTAAGAAAGTAAATAGGGTCTGTAATGACGTAACACCAACACAAATAAATTAATGACATATATTTTTTACAATTATCCTTTGGTAATAAATATAACCGATAACCCTTATGAGTCTAAGCAAGCAATTTACTGTTGTTTTCACTTCAGATGCAACAGAAATTACAGCTCTGTTTATGGCTCTGTGTTGGCCTTTAGGAAGTGTTAAAAGGGACTTTCAAGAATATTAAAATCACAAAGTGATTTTTTTTGATAGCTTTCACAAACACATTTACACACTTGATTTAGGAAGAGTACTCTTGCACGGCATGTGCAAAAAAACATTTATGAGTCCACGTTTTATAATATCGCTACCTTATATGTCTAAAAATGTTTAATGCCTTTAAAACCTCTGGATTCTGTATTTTCACCAGGCTGGTCTTGTGCACAATGTATTTTGTAAAGAACCTTAAGAAAACATTCTATTTTGAGATTTGAATAAGTTATATACTCTTTCTGACTGGCACTGAAATGTTGATCAAGTCTCTGGTGTGACGATCAAAGCCTCAGAGGAGGCAGTGTTGGACCCAAGCGAATCACTCAAGGCGATGTTCAAAGAAAATGATGATTTAAAAAAAAAAAAAAAAAAAAGTTCTCGTAACTAGGTATCTTAGAGATAATTCAATAATAAGCACAAAACAAGCAACTCCACAAGGAGAGAAAAATGACAAAACAAGAAGCAAAACAATACAAAGGCAAAAAGATCAAGCAACTAGAAAAACCTACTTGAGACAGGGAAGCGCTTGGAAAAACGGGCAGTAACAGCCACAACTCACAAAAACCAAGCAGGGAACAAACACAACTAAATAGTCTAAAGAAAACAAGGCACAGGTGAGGCAAATAATACTAATAAGGACATACAGGTGACGTAAATAACATTAACAAGGACACACAAGGAAAAACTAAGGCAGTGGGAAACGCAGGGGGCCTCTAGAGGAACGGAGATGAGCTGCAGGGTAGGATGCTGACTATATAGTTCTAGTTCTTTTAATTATATAGTATAGTTTTGTCTCTCCCTGAATCTTTTGTCACCCTTGTATTTCTAATTATATTTTTTTTTCCTAAATTGTTCATCATCCTTGTAAATGCTATTTGTATTGTTCTTTTGATGATTTGCTCTTGTTGGCTGATAGTGGCTGCATCTCTCTTCTAGTTCTCCTCAACCTTAGTGCAGCATTCTCTTAAACAGGCTTGAAAAATTATGTTGGCATAAATAGAACTGCATTGGCATGGTTTAAATCATGTTTATGTCACTGATTCCAGTTTGTTGCTGTGAGTGAAAGGTGTCATATAGATCACAAGTATATATTTCTGTTGTGTGTTGGGTCCCATACACTGTATCTTAACTGTAACTGTAGATATGCAAATTTGACTAGTATGACTCTGTCATATTTACTATCTAACAGATTGTCTTTTAATTTCCCATCAGACTATGTTGTGTAATCATAACAGGCATAATAGTATTTCTACAATAACCTGGATTCATATTTGCAAATGTGCCATGCAGCCATACAACATGCAAAAAACCCAGATAGCAAACTGACGTCAATGTCTCTCAGGACATCGCAAACAACATTGATTTCCAACGTTGATCCAAGATTCTATTGACCATAGTCATGCTGAAGCAATGTTGTTTGTAGAATTCACATTGCAAATTCGATCTAATTGGCTTGCTTACCTGTTGAATCAATGTTGATTTCCAGTTTTTAATTTTTTAATTAAATTTTTACATTGCTTCAAAGCAGCTTACTGAGATATATTTAATAAAAACCGGGAAAAAAACAGTTATTAGAAAAATTATCAGACAAGTTCAACACAATACATGGTATTATTGCAAATAGTAAGTGCAAGATTATATTAAAAAACAATTTATGGATACTATGTTTATAGTTGGTATATGAATAAAGAGTTGACTGAAATGATGTAAACTAAACACATTTGGACCATTTGAATAAATGGACGTGCATTAGAAATACCTGCCATTATGTACAAAAAAACTCACACCTCGGTGGTCTATGGGAGGTGTAAGAAATTACAGTCTGCCTCCAAACAGATTTTCACTCCAAGATAAAATAATCACAAGCTCAACTCCTAAAAGGCTTATTTATCATAGAGACATATTTCAGACATATTTTTGTAATCACAGAATTAACAGTAATTCTGTTAAAATAAGGAAGCGTCAGAAAGAGAGGGACTTCAAGAATCAACTTTGATCAAAGGGATACGTGGATTACGTGGATACGTAATACACATTCAGGAAAACATTTGGTCA
>JAZGTK010013589.1:0-14228 GCA_036877625.1 Ambastaia sidthimunki | reverse complement strand
TAACTGTAATTTTCTTGCAACGTAAAAATGCGTCTTTGATAAATTTATGTTGCTCTTGGATACATCTTGGATGATCTCTGTGTAACAATGATGCAGTTGTACGTGCTGTAATTAAAGTAATATTTGATTTTATGTTAATTTAGTGGTTAACTATATGAATATGCAGGGATATTAATTTATATTAATTAGAATAAACTTATAAAAAGATCTCAATTCAGAGCAACACTCACCCAACAACAATTCACCCAAATGGGAACCTAAATAAAACAATGATATTGTCAACAATCTCTTTTGAGGTACAAACTATTCTCACAGATCAGCTTGAGTTTGCTGTTAATGTTCTGAAAATGTACAGATGTAAATTTTACTTACAGCTCACTACGAGGAACTCCACAAGAACACACAGCAGGAGAACGAGCAGTTGCATACTGACAGTCGAGCCACAGACAGAACCACATCCACCGGTTCCAGACTGGAGTGAGAGCGACTCCTTCAACTCTTTCCAGGTATTTTGATTCCTCACCTGGGGATGGATCTCCTCTGCATTATCAGGTTTCCTATTTCCGTCTCCATGGCCACAATGCAGTCTGATGGGAACAAGATATAATTGATTTTGTTTTGGACCTGATTTGGGATCGGTACGTCATATTATATTTTAAGTTTGTTTTTATTTGGTTAAAGATTCTAAAATTACTGCATCAGGTTTATTTATTTCAAACACATTAAATTATAACACCAATATTAGACTTGAATTTAGTGGTCAAAAAGTATTTGCAATGAGGCCACACTTATTTCTGATTTGTGATATTTTATATATATATACAACACTAATTTTCTATTAATATTTTTTTCACATTTTAGAATAATAGTAAATTCCTCAAAACTATGAAATAACACAATGCAACTTTGGGAATTTTGCTGCGATTAATTTTTTTTAAAATAAATTAAACTAGGTTATATTCTAGCATATTCAATGTAGTGACTCTTCTCCTAGAATTTACAAAAAGGTTTTCTTGACGTTTTATTACCCAGTTTTATGAGTAATTATCTTGAGAAACTTTTCATAGAGTTTTGAAGGAGCTCCCTTATTGGCTGCTTGTTCTTCATTATATATATATATATAAATTAAATTAAAATGAATAATTATTCAATAAAATATAACTTTCATAAGTTTATAACATTCTTAATGTTCTTGTTAAAAGCTTGTTTGTTTGGTATTTGGTAAACCTGTGCTGTGAGTAGACCATGGTCTGTCCTCTCTTTTTGTCTCCGGTGTGTCTCCTCCGTGTTTTCATGTTGGAATCTGATGTCGAAATCTGACTCCCGGGAAAGTATGACTCCACTGTCTGTCTCTACTATCGTTAAGATTAGAATTAAATGTGGAGGACTTACAAATAAAGTGTAAGTCGTAAACTAACAGAGACTGGAATACAGGAATACAGATGAAGACTCTCATCAGTTCTGTAAGATCACTTTATTTCATTTGATGCCAGTTATACTGTTATTTATGGCTTAATGTCTTTCATATCTTGTTTTCATTTTGATGTTCTTTTAAAAATCTGTTGAAAGATGTACAGATTTGTGTTTAATTTTTGTATGTGCTTAATTACAAATATCAGCTATGTAAAATTTGCTCTACCCTCACATATACATAAAAAACAAATTCAACAGTTAAATAAGACTTGATGAACTAAAGCCTCCATTGAACTTGTTTTTTTAATAGCTTACAAAGAAATGATTTGTTTCTATGACAACGCTCATAATGTAAAATGGATCAATGTGGCTTATAATGATAATTACAGGAAAATCTTTAATTACTACAAGTTATTGCAAAATGTTTTCAAATATGGAGAGTGCCGCAGAGTTCTTGTCATAAACAAAAATGTTGAGGCTGCTGCTATTTTTGTTGTCGATACATGATGTCTCAACAATCACAAAAAAGTAATTTTAGTTACATTTTGAGTTTCCAATTAACCGTTAGTTGTAATTCAAAGTTTTTTTTTATGTTTTTAGCAGCGGTTATCTTTAATAATGACACTCATGTCAACATAACATGAGGATGCCAGTGTGAGCATTATAACTTTTGCTGTATTTTGGAGTGTTAGTTGAGGGTGCTATGAGGTTGCTCAGATCTGGATCAGACATCATTAAAAATGTGGTGAGATGTCTCTGTGATCTCCCTGACCAGGATCAGCTAATGATGTCCTCTGACACAACATACAACAATCTCTGTGTCTCTTTCTGCTGTTTATTCAAGTATCTCTCCATCTCTGTTGTTGTTGTCCTCCGGGTGCTGACCACTGATATTTTTGGTCAGTACTTCCTTTTTCTACCGTCCTCATCAGTTTATGTTGGATCCTTTGCTCAAAGCCCTGGAGAACATCATAGTTAATTAGAAGGTTGAGGCTTCTGTTTTAGGAGACTATTAATCATGATGTTCTCATTCATTAATACATCTTTAAAATAGGGTGTCTCATTCATATTGTTGTCATGGTAATTTGGTGACAGTGATGAAAAGAATTTCTGCATGTAGAGAGAATTTATTCACATGAACAAAATGGCATATTAATCTTTTGATAACATATTCAATGTAGTTTGCAATTTTAAAAGTAAATTTCAGGATAAAGTTTCAGTAAACCATGTGGAAGAATTTTAGTTAACAAAAAATACATTTTAAGTACATTTTATGGACTCATTATAATAAAATTACAGTAAAATGTTAAAATGATCATAAAATATTGCATAATTGTGAAGTACAGGGTGATTATGGACTCTGTTATAGGACACTGGGAGACTCTGAGACGACCTGAGTTTACCTTCATTTAAACAGAGACAGTAGACTATTGTTTTGAAAACTATAATGTCAGAGTTTTCTCCAGAGATTCTTAAACAGTTCTGCAGGCATCTATTGTTCCTGCAGAGACTTGATAAACGCCTGCAGTTAAAGTGGGTGTGAGATACTGGACTTATGAGACACGTTTGTTGTGCTATTCAAATTAAACAGACAGAAGCCTCTTTAAAAGTGGTTGGTGAATTGGTATCAGGTTGCTATTATACAAATTTGAGAGATGCAATCAGCTATAAAGACTCACTTTCATTACAATTACTGAAAGACTGAGTCTCATTTTCATGTATCAGAGTTTATGAGCTATTTCAGTTTTATGCTTGTGTGCTCAGCATGTTTTTCTCTTGTTAAAGTTAAACTAAGTTACAGTGGGTGTGTGATACTGGACTTATGAGACACGTTTGTTGTGCTACTCAGATAAAACTGACAGAAGCATCTTTAAAGTGTAATAAACTAAAGCCTTTTAAAGCAACAGTTAATTCTGATGATTGTAAATTTGATGTGCACAGATTTTCCTGAATGTAAAATGCCTTTTTAGTATTAAATAACTTCCTGTTTTTACCAGCGAAATAATATGTTTATGTACACGTCTGTTAGACTAAAAGCAATAGATAGATTGAGTGTCACAATAGACCTGAATTATTTTTGTATATTTGGAATTGTTAAATGTCGCTTCATATTTTCAAAACAGAAGGAATGAATCTGATCTAAACTGTACTGAATATCTATAGGACGTTATGGATGTATATATAAATGGATTCTTTATGAATTTAACTCTGAGTTGTTGATTATACGGCACATTTTGTTCCGCTAAGAGTATCATAAATATAGCTGTTCTAAATTTATAGAGGAAAAATGTCTTGACGCAAAAAATCTTTAGCTCTAAATCATCTGTAATTTGAGCAATTTCATGCTCTGACTGTTAAAGGTACTTCCTGTTGTGATTAATAATATATAAGCATTTCCTGCAATCAGTGTTCTAAATGCAGTCACATGCAATTTCTCAGAAAATGATGAAATAATATAAAAACCTCCACAGAAAAAAGTGTTTACTACCTTACTGGAACGCAGAAATAAAACATTTTTGAAATGGATGTTCTCTTTGAAATAAAAAAACACTAACTTTCTTTTTAAAGTCATTTGTTGTGTTTAAAGAATGTTTTGTCCACGTAACTCAAAGCTTCATCATTTAAAACTCTTTTATAGTGTCAATAGTTTTTAATGTTGCCCCTAAGGTGCCTGAACAGGGTGTTGTTCCAAAACGCACAACAACCGTATGAGATAATAAAGAACTTTTAAATCAGATATTTCTCACACTTGTGGGACTTTCGCTTTGTTAACTACTGGGTCAGTTTCAGTTATACTGTGGGATAGCCCCACCATTTGTTGTTCTACACACAACAGCACGTCCACAAAGGCAGTGGAAATGGATTTGGTTTCATTATAAAAGGTTTATGGGAAGTACAGAAATCAGCAGTTGGAGATAATTCAAGGTTTCGGTGTTGAAGAATTGTCACCGGTGAGTCAGTTGTTCTTTTAAAACCGTTTCGTTGTAATCATTAATATGCCTTTGATAAAAGCAAATTGAAAAGATGAAGTAAGAGAATTAAAAATATAATGCAATGTGTATTATGTGCCATAAACGTCATTAAAACAGTGTCACGTACTATAATTGCCATTGTGTGATTAGATGTTTGGTTGGTGAGTTGGTATCAGGTTGCTATTATAGATTTGAGAGACGCAATCAGCTATAAAGACTCACTTTCATTACAATTACTGAAAGACTGAGTCTCATTTTCATGTATCAGAATTTATGAGCTATTTCAATTTTATGCTTGTGTGCTCAGCATGTTTTTCTCTTAAGGCATTTAAAAATGGCTCCGTTATTATGGGAAACAGTGTTTCTTGTGCTGGCTGCAACCATTAAAGGTAAGTGCATCTTTCTTATTTAAAATAAACAAGTATTTTCATTTTATTCATCTTAACAACATTTAAAGTATACATGATTTTGAAGTTTATAGACATGTACAGAACAGGCTTTGTACAGCAAAATGATTAACATGAGATTCAACTCTGTTCTTTAAATTGATCAGACACGTTCCCACAAAGGATAATCGGGGGTCAAGAGGTCGTGCCTTACTCAATAAAGTACCAGGCGTCTCTTCAGTACGACAGAAAACATTACTGTGGTGGAACCCTCATTCTGCCACAATGGGTGATATCTGCTGCCCACTGCTGGCGACCGTAAGTACTGCAGACAGGTCCACTGATTGACATACTGGCTGGTTTAGAACTAACTTACTTATTTTAGCATTTAATCATTGAGGCTTTTTTTAAACTTGTATTTCATGTTTAAATAAAACATTACCTTGTTCTTTGCTAAATGTTTTTTCTTTTGAAATTAAAGCTGCAATACGTAACTTTTTTTGGTTAAAAGTAAACAAAAACTCAGTTAGTAGTCCTTCATAACAAGAGCAAGTAGTCCTTCATAACAGATCAGTGTTTAAAACTGTCTTCCTTAACCCCGATCCGCAACGGTAAGCTTAAAATAATGATTTATAGCTTGAGCTGTCCGGTCAGGTTTCCCAGGAAACATCCGCTTGACTTAATTTGACATCAAACGTAAAGTAACCTGCAATTGTGCGTTTCAAACAGAGATGGCGCTAGAGAGGCAGACAGATTGCAGCTTTGAATGCGTTTTTGGGGCTGCTTTTCAATCAACAGGGCCAGTGTGATTCAGGTAGTGTTGAGTGAGCACAATCTCGCTGTAGAAGAGGGATTTGAGCAAGTGTTTAACGTGTCCAAGATCTACAGTCACTTTGCCTACAACCCAAGAACCTTTAACAATGACATACTGCTCATTAAGGTAAGCGAAAAAACAAAAATGTTCTTTTTAATTATATTTAATTTATATTTTACGTTTTTAACATATACACAAAATTGCTGAAACAAACTATCATTTTCAAAATGATGTTAAGTGGTTTTGAAATGACTCGCCTCACCAGAGGTTGTCCTGTATCCCTAGCTTAGCGCTCCAGCGCAGCTTAACGCTAATGTTCAGCCTGCTCAGCTACCAAGTGCTGACACGCCAGATCTAGCCCCAGGAACCAGCTGTACTGTGAGTGGATGGGGAGTCACGCGACTCTACAGTTTCTATCTGTCACCAGTTCTGCGTGCAGTGGATGTGGAATACATCCAATACTGTCAGCTGTACTACTTGTACAGAGTCACTGAAAGTATGCTGTGTGCTGGCTCTCGTTTCGGTGGAAAAGACTCTTGCCAGGTAATCAGTGACCAAATGAGCGTTTGATAACTCATTTAACTCCCGTTTAACTCTAAAATAATCTCTGTTTCCAAACATACAGAATGTGAAGGTCATTTTCGGTGAATAAGTCAATGTAACGCATGGACTCTGTGGGCCTCAGTTTGTTTGGAAACAGTCATTATTTTGCAATTCTGTTTGGAGCCACTACTGTCACAGAAATGACATACTTCCTCTTTAAAGGTATAGTTCACCCAAAACTAAAAATTCTTTCATCATTCCAAAGCTGTATGACTTCTGAGAAACACAAAAAAAAGATATTTTGAAATATGTTGGCAAATAAAACAACAGTGGCACCCATTGACTAACAAGGACATAAAACCACTAAAACATTTCTCAAAATAGTTTCTTTTTGCATTTTTCATAGATAAAAGTCGTTATAAAGATTTGGAATGACATGAGTGTTAGTAAATGATGGACAGCTTTTTATTTTGGGGTGAACTATCCCTTTAAGAGTCAGTTCTAAAATAGATAGGAACCTTATCAGTTTATAAGAGTCTTAAAGAATGTTTTAAAAAGGTTTTAATAAATTGTGGACGCTCTCAGGGATGTTCAGACCTGTTTCTTATCATCTCCCCAAACACACCTGCCTGTTGTCACTTCAGCCTGTTGTTTCATCGATTTATGATAGCACTTTCAGCAAAAGCCTGTCCTCAGTATGTCTCCCTAAAGGGTTTTCTTTCAACAAGGCATTCTGGGAATAGGGGTGTGGTCAGATTTTAGATGTACTCAGATATGGCAACTTTGTTAGGAAGCCCCAAGTGAGTTATTTGTCTTTCTTTGTAATAAACATAAAGAGGACAGGCCTATATACAAGAGTTTTATGAAAGGTAAACAATTCCCTCAAAAGGTTCTCTCAGAGTTACTGAAAAACGTTCTTGCAGTAACATTGGTGGGATGTTTCTTTAACATTATATATCCAATATTAAACACATTACTTTTAAGTAGGTAGTGGAACATTTTAAAAACATTCTAAAACCTTTAGAACAACAAGTTAATTTATAACCTAAGTAAAATTTTTGTTATAGAAAAATAGAAACATTATGAACATGTTCTTACAACCTTAAATTCTAATTTGGAATAATTGTCCAGATAATTTGTGTTTGATTAACACAAATTAAGATTATTAGAAGAATTATTAATAATTAATAATAATAATAAAGATTCTTGTTAGCATCAGTTATTTAGCATCTTGCGATATATAATCATTGTCATTGAAGATTACTTCACAGTTCTGTTTGTGTCACCCGCAGGGCGACTCGGGTGGGCCTCTCATCTGTGATGGGTATTTAGAAGGCATCGTATCGTGGGGGATCAGCTGTGGAAATCTGTACTATCCTGGCGTCTACACGAAAGTGAGATACTTTAATCGCTGGATCGACTGGATCATTAGCGCTGACAGCTAAAATTTTCCAGAATGGTGGAGGAATGTCTATTAAATCTAAAATAATGATTAATGAATGAATTTCAAAATTTGAGTAAGTGCTCATCATCCCAGCTGAACATTCTCAGAATGTTGGCTGACATTCTTTAAAAGTTTTCTCCAAGTTATCAAAAATGTTCTTTCAGTAACGTTAGTAGAATATTTTTAACTTTATATATCATTTATCAAAAAAAATATTTTTAAGTAGTTAAAATAAGTGGAATATTTTAAAAATGTTACAGAAGTAAAACATTTTTATTAGTTTGTATAACCAAGCAATAATTTTAGTATAATTTCTAAAAAAGACGTTTTCACCATTCCTAAAACTGTCAAAATAACATTTTTACCATTTTGTTACTTAACATTACAGAAACGTTCTTACAACCTAAATTGTTATCTGGGATTGCATCTAAAATTTTTAAATCATAAGCATATAAGTAAATAAGCATCTTTGAAAGACAAAATAAACTTGGTTCACATTTTTTGTAAATTGTTGTTGAGCCTGTTTTATTGCATTTCTTCTGCTTCCTGTCTGTATTCTTCACTGTCCTCTCAAAATCTGTGTGTGGGGGGGGGAGGGGTTGCAATCAATCAGAACACAATCATAAACAAGTTAGACAGGATCCTGACATAAATGCTTAAAAAAACACATATAAAGTGTTCACACAGTATAAAAAGCAGTCAGTAAGTGTTCATGGGAAATACTGTTTTATAATGCAATAACCTTATACCAATATGAAACCAAAATGGCTTACAGTTGGCCAGCAGTGTGCAAGCAATTATAAAGACAGATTTAGTTTAGGGAGAAGAGAAATCCAGCTCTCTAAATGATTGATAGAACTCTCACATTCATATTTTTAAATGCATAATGTTTACAACAAGCTTTTTCTTGAAAAGCCAAATTGAAACCACATCCTCATATATGTGTATGTGACAAGTCTGTGACCTCTGAACTAAGCAAAAACATCATCTTTACCTATAACTTAAATCTCAAAACATTTATCAGGAATTCAGTTTACACAATATTGCATTGAAACTCTTTACCGTATTTGTTACTCCACAAGTGTCAAATGGACATTGCACCACCAGTTTCCTTCTTTGACAGTCTCTCTCTCTCTCTCTCTCTCTCTCACACTCACACACACACACACACACGTTAACTTGTGATCTGAAGGAACTGTCTGGCTGTTGTAACAAAGTCTCCAGTCAGCAGCAGTATGAATAACTGGAGTCCACAAGCGCTGGTTCAGAAATCTCAGGAAGCCAAAGAACTTGCATACTGTCCCTACAGCAGTTTCAGGGTTGGAGTGGCTGTCTTAACAAGTGATGGAAGCGTCTTCACAGGTGAGAAAGGACGCTAAAGGGAAACCGAAGAGTCAATATAAAACATGAGTTATATCAACATCTCTTTGGTTTCATGACCAAGATGTTCAGTCCAATTTATTCTGAATCTCACTGAAAGCCTAGAGCATTATAACTTTTTTCCATCAGTGTGTGATTGGTTGATTAACTGATAGGTTATTTTGTGTTATTTTAATGGTTTATCAGTAAGGTGCTGTATTCTTTACAGGCTGTAATGTGGAGAATGCATGCTACACTCTTGGACTGTGTGCTGAGAGAACAGCTATCACCAAAGCTGTGTCTGAGGGACACACAACTTTTAAAGCCATCGCGATTGCCAGGTACTTTGATTAAATGTTGAAGGTTTGAATACTCGTATTTAAAGTAAATACTGTGGCATAATATTCCTTTAATGAACTTTCGTGCAGTGACCTTGAAGATCGGTTTATTTCCCCTTGTGGAGCCTGTAGGCAGGTTATGAGAGAGGTTAGTTGGTTTAAAATATAGTAAGGCACTTAAACAAAAGACATTGTTCATTGATGATTAACCAGCCGGTTATGTCATTTGTCTTTACAGTTTGGCTTACAGTGGGATGTTTACATGTCAAAGTCTGATGGCTCTTACAAACTGATGACAGTACAAGAGCTTCTTCCATGTTCATTTGGCCCGGATGACCTGATGAGGGCAAAAGAAAACCACTAAACCGGCGGCAATGTTACAACCAAAATGTGCATAAATGGACAGACATTCAAACAGATACAGTAGTGACCAAAAGTAATGTTTGACCCAGAAGAAAGTGACCAGATTTTTTGTCATAAAAACCAGGGACTATTTCTAGTGTAGTGGTCAAAATATCATGAAAATGTCACTTGTTATTGTCTATGAATTAAAAAAACTTGCATGTTTTATAGGTTTATAGTTAAATTACTTGAACATACAAAAATATCACAAATATAAAAACACATGACAAATAAATGTAGATGTATACAGTGAATCAACAAGAAAATGAATTTGTAAACTAATAAATAATACATCGGTTTTTACCTGGTGTGTGATTTTGTTAATTTTAGATATAACAGCTTCAAAACATCGAGACTTTTATTTTGAAACTTCGAGAAACCAATCCGCGTTACATAAACACTGTCCTTGAGTGACAATGTAGGAGAATCTGGGTCAGTACCGATTGTTTTTCTGTCATCTTGGGAACTTATTTGGGGCAAAAATGTCAGTGAAACACGCTCTCAGCCGGGGTCTGGAGCTGGGGAGGTCAGTTTTCCAGCTGGGTCTCTTTAAACCAGCCGGCCGTGTGGCAGCGAAGTTCCGCGGCGAGAGGTTGCGTCTGTACCCGCCGACACGCACCGTCCAGCCGCGGACCTTCCTGCCCGCCCGGTACCGCTTCTACCGCCTGTCTCTTAGCGGGCTGGCCGCTCAGCTCCAGTCAGGGGGGTTTAGGAGGCTGGTTGGTGGTGGGTCACCCAGGAACAGGGCTGTTTTCCTGGCGTTTGGTGTGGGTTTAGGGCTTATTGAACAGCAGCTGGAGGAGGACCGGAAAAGCGCCGCGGTGTGTCAGGAAATACAGGTGACGACATGCAATAATAACTCCAGAATAACTTGAATTGCATATTAAATACAGAGAAATGATGTAATGAAATTATGTATAATGTTTTTATATTTTACTTTTTGTAATCTGAAGTTGTTAATTGTATTGCGATGCATTGTTTTATTCATACACTCTGCTTGCTGTTGTATTTTTACACGTATTCCTCTATAAACAACCTTAACCCACATAAAAACATTGCATATAATATGCACATACACAAATATTTATATTTATTTATATGCATACTGTTATTTGCACTTCTGTTTAGAATCTGTTCGCATTTCATTGTCTCTGTACTTTGCACAAAGATAATAAATTCAATCTAATCTAAACAAAGTCTTTAACAGTTGTGTATGTATATACTATAGGCTGTATTCAGAAAGAAGAAATTCCAGACTCCAGTGAAGCCCTTCACATCAGGATACAGGCTGGAAGACTATGTGATTGGGAGACAGATTGGGAAAGGTTGCAATGCTGCAGTGTACGAGGCCGCGGGTCCGTTCGGGCTTCCCGCAGACGGTGGAAAGTGTTCATTGGTACAGCCGAAAAAGAATGAGACGGAAGAACATGGAAAGACGGGACCATTGAGATTCAACACTGCACCCAGTTTTCCTTTTGCTATGAAAATGATGTGGAACATTGGGGTGAGAGTTTAGAGTATTTTAAAATGCATTTTACGTTTTAAAGTACAAGTATAGTGTTTTCAACTTTGGCAGGTCTTTTCTGATAGGGTCACAGACCGCAGAATAACACAAAACGTAATATAAATAAAGAAAACTAGGCATATAATTATGCATAATTTGGATAGCAAAATAAACAGGCTTTATAACATTAATTGAGACAACATTTATTGTCTATATTATTTGTTGTTGGTGTCAAGGAAATGCTACTCACTTTTTGTCACTATGACAAAAATCAGTTATTGAGCAAGAACATAAGAGATCAGTGTTCAAAATAGTCTTGTTACTGTAGCCCAATTCACATCTGTAAGTTTATAATATTAATTTATAATTTGAGCTGTTGGGTCAAATTTTGCTGGTAATGTCAGTTTGGCTTTAAAGAAAAATACATAATGTTACCTGCAGTTTAATGTTCCAAACAGAGATGGCGATAGAGAGGCAAATGTTATACAAATTATTATTGCTCAGTTTAAAATATTTTGCTTGGTATTGTGACACTAGATGTCTGATGTAAAATATAGCAGAAGATTATATATCCATTCTGTGAAATGTTTCAGTAACTTGTTTTTATGACTTTCCTTTACAATCCTATAGGCCGGATCATCTAGCGATGCCATCCTTCAATCTATGTCCATGGAGTTGGTCCCATCATGCCCACAGGCCTTCCCGAAAGATCAGATCGCTTTAGATGGGTGAGTTCATGTGAGCAGCAAAGCCTTTAAATAAACGGAACCATTGCCAATGGTTTGCTGTGCTATTTCTGCAGCCATTTTGGACCAGTGCCCAAGAGACTGACTGCTCATCCCAACGTGATCGCCGTGTATCGGGCCTTCACTGCAGACGTGCCCCTGCTGCCTGGTGCTCAGGATGAGTATCCTGATGTGTTGCCAGCCAGACTCAATCCCAGGGGTTTGGGAAGCAACCGCACACTTTTTTTGGTCATGAAGAAGTAAGAAGCATGAAAACGATGGCCAGATATTCTGCTCTGCAATAGCGAAATATTTGCAGAAGTTGCATTTTGCATTTTCGCTGCAGTATGTGTTTCTCTTGGAAAAATGATGAATTGTGTTGCAGTTACCCATGCACCCTGCGGCAGTACCTGGAGGTGTGTGTGCCAACCCGCATGCAGGCCTCTCTCATGTTCCTGCAGCTGCTGGAGGGCGTGGACCACCTGTGCAGACAAGGCATTGCTCACAGAGACCTCAAATCAGACAATGTTCTGCTGGAGTTTGATTACAGTAAGAAATTCATATACATCACATGTGCTATAGTAGGTTACAGTAGGTTAATGCTTATTGATCTTATGCAAATACAGTATTTTACAGTACAACACTGTTTCTTGTTTTAAAGCTGCGTGTCCCAGACTGGTGATCACTGATTTTGGATGCTGTCTGGCAGAAGGTTTTGGTCTGAAGTTGCCCTTCAACAGCCGTTGTGTTAACAGAGGAGGAAATGCATGTCTGATGGCACCAGAGGTGAGTTAATATTGATGCTGGTTTGGCTGGCATAGTTATGATCCTCTAAAACTTGATTAACCAGAAAATGGTCTTGGTTGACTTAATTATTGCTAGTTAAGTTAGTTTGGAAGCTTTATTGTGGGACACAATTGAACCAGCAACACTTTCTGGGAACCATCTTACAAAAACACTGATGTTTTCTCAGTAGTTTAATAAATTAACTTTACTGCTTTTATATTTAAATTACTGTAAATTACTGTTTTTATATTTACAGGTTGCTACAGCCGTTCCAGGTCCGGGAGTAACAATCGATTACAGTAAAGCAGATGTCTGGGCCATCGGGGCAATAGCTTATGAGATCTTCGGTCAGGCAAACCCCTTCTACAGCTCACAGGGTCTGGACAGTCGCAGTTATCAGGAGAAACATCTGCCTGCTTTGCCTGCTACTGTATCTGCTGATGTACAGCTGGTGGTGAAACTACTGCTGCGCAGAAATAATCACAAGGTACAGTTACACCGATCAGTGAATTCATCTTATAAAGAAATGCTTGCGTCAGATTTCACCTCCATATCAATAAAAAAGCAATAGAACTGATACCTTTACATAAAGAAAATAATCCTGTTTTTAGGGTTTTTTTGCATTATTTTAATGACATTAGGCACATTTATTACTGTTAATGCTAATTTAAAATTAGTGTTATAATGTGTAATAATAAGTGGAATAATGAAATCAGCCTGTATGATACAAAGAACAAACTTACGAAGACTTAAATACATTCAGCATAACAAAAACTACCATCACAGTATAAAATTAGGCTTAATTTCTTCATTTCCTAATTTCATTAAAATATTGAATATTAAGTCTTTTAAAAATATTACAAGACTTGATTGACTCAAACTCATGAACACTTTTCAGGACAAGCACTCGGGTTTATTTGATAAGAGATTTATTCACATGTATTGTGATCATCTTTAGCGTCCCAGCGCACGAGTGGCTGCTAACATGCTTCACATTAGCCTGTGGGGCGGACGTGTCTTGGCCAGATTGGACCGAGCCAGAATGGATAAACTCATGGACTGGCTGCTGTGTCAGTCTGCAGTCGTGCTCCTGAATGTTCGAGGGCCCGGCCGGAGCTCCGTGGAAGCTGAGCTCCAGAGATCTTTCCTCTCCAGCGTAGACATGGAGGACCTTCATGCTGCAGTCGGTTATCTTACATATGGACAAGAACACTGGCGGTCTCTGCTAATGCCCTACACTGAACCATAGTGTGTGTGTGTGTGTGTGTGTGTGTTTACTGTAGAAATAAGCCCAAGCTGATTACCAAGTAAATAATTTCACCTTATTAAAAAGTTTTGCGTTTTAAAAATGTGGAAGCACTTTAGTTTTAATGTTTATCACTGGAATATGTTTAAATGGTGGTAAAATATGTCTTTGCTTTAACACGTTTGGTTGGATTTTACTCACAATGTCTGTCTGTCTCTTTAAGACATCAGATCAAAGTTTAATCATTGTATTTTGAGCAGTAACACTATTGCAAAGCTGTCCAGCTGAAAACTAGC
>JAZGTK010013588.1:0-14232 GCA_036877625.1 Ambastaia sidthimunki | reverse complement strand
AAACAACACACAGACTGTGTGTATCCCCACCCGTTATATAACGCGGGCAGGGAGGAACACACAGCCTGAAATGTTGCTCACATTCGCCCTTAGCACTCTTGCTGTTAGCTTTTGGCATGATTTATCTCCATAAACATAGACAAAATCACGTAAGACAACTTCTACAAAGCTAAACAAGAGACGTAAGACAGACAAATGACATAGAGCGCTTCGCTGAATGAACAAAGCTGGGGGCGTGCTCTAACGCACGTGCTTTTATAGCTTCCTGGTCGTGACGTCACCCCGCCTGTGACGTAAGCGCCCCGAAATTGATTGTGCGACAGGTGATTCAGAGCGCATATAAGCTGATGGCGTTCCCATAGCGTTTTCCGACGCAGCTCGAGTTCCTGAAAGGGAACTTAACATACCTTCTTGTCTGTACAAGAACAAAAATATTCTAAAATGCCTGTTCTAGATTTCAGGATCTGACAAATATCAATTTAATATCAATTTGTAATATTGTTAATGTTACTAATATTAATACATAAAAAGTGTATATTATTTATATCGAACCTTAATATATAACAAAATATGTAATTTGTGTGGTTATGAGAAAATATTCAGACAGATAGATAAATTCTACAGTGAACTGTTAATAGTTTATAAATAATGGTCTATAATGGTTTATAATATGGTTTACACTAAGTCACTATGTTGGATCAAATTTTCTCACTTTATGGATTAGTAGGATAAAAAAGACACTCAAGCCCTCATTTCTGCAAAATAAAATTACACTATGTCAAATTAAGCATTCCCACATGTTAACTGTAGCCACAATAGCTCTGTGATGTCGGCGAAATCTCATGGAAGTGAGATATGGCAGTTTGTGGAGCCACCTACTGTGAAGAGTGAGAGTGACTTTAATTCACTTAAAGTGTTCACTTAAAGTGTTCACTTAAACTAAATTCTTAGTACTAGTAGCACTACAAAAAAAATAGTAATTATTTTTCCATTTAAAGCACAAAAAATAATGTATACATTGTTTTTACATTTTGAATGTACTTTTTTAAATGTAGGAGTTTTTTTAAGCACTTTATTTTTACACCTTTTTTACTTTTACCTGTTTTACAGGTACTATAGTAACTATAATAACTGTGTGTCAACTAAGTTCCAGTCCAGAACCTAATCCATAACCCAACCGTAACCCATAATAGGTTAATGTAGTTGCTTTTTGTTACACAAAACTCTGCTGGGTATATGTAAAATAAACTGCAGCCTCATATTTTGTTTATTGGTTACCCTTCCTAATTTTGTAGAATAAATGACCAATAATAAAAGCCCAATAATGTAATGTAGTGTAAAATGTGTGCTTTGTTTGTGGTGTTCAATCCTCCATTATTAATAAGTTAAAAAGTCATAAAAATTCAATAAGGTCCAAACTCTAAAAAGAGTTGGTGGAAGGGTATGCTGTAAACATCTAGCAATAATCCTCTTTAAAAATGATCCATCATTGCAGTGATTAAACAGTGGCCTGTTCTGTGGGGTTACTGTTGCCAGGCTTGTCTCAACAAACATAAATTAACCTGAGTGTGCTTACCTAAAATGTCAGGGTTAAACGAAGACTGAGTAATGAGGTTGAACAGGGGAGATTCAAGAGCATGTGGACAAATGGAGCCATGAGCAGACTTGCACCCCCCAACATCACTGCTGCCCTGGTACAAAAGTCCAGACATTTCCAGTACATTAGCTGGCACAAGCAAGAAGTCAGGAAGTATAAGAGACGTCTTCTGCCCCTTCTGACAGTGTAACCCAAAACCAATGACATAGTTTAAACATGTCATATTCCCTCAGTATACATGAAGAGTTTACTTTTCAACCTAAAACCTGTCTCTCATAATTATTCTGATCTGTTTAAAACATCAACCACCATCAACAGACCACTGTTGTTGAGGGTAATGGCACATCCAACATGGAAATTAATTTTCCTTCATTAATAAAAATAGACTATTATTGTTTCTGTGCAATGTAGTACAATCACTACAGCCAACAAAATCAAGTGTTGGTACAAACACGTTCCAAAATGGTGGATAAAGAATTCCCATAAAACAGATAGTTCTATAATCTATATGTCTATATAATTTTTTTTCTGTGGGAATTTTCTTTTTGAGCTGGAGAGTGTTTGGAAATTTTCCAAGTGTGGTTCCTGGCCTAAATTACCACAGTCATTGGATGAGCACAGTTGAATCCCAAATTCTGCCAGTTTTGAGTAAATATCTTCGCTGTCTCCAAGCAGTTTAGCAAAAGAACCACAAATATTACTTCCATTCTTTAAACTGGGTAATGTCCCAGCACTCTGGTGAACCATATTGTAGGAAACATTTTGAAACTGGTACACCTAAAAGGGTTAGATTGGCTATAAAATATTGTTCCCTTTGTTCTCTGGGACAAACTAGAATTTGGTTATCTGCTATATCAAAAATGTTTACAGATACTGAAAAAAAGGGAAAAAGTGGAAAAAGTTAATAGAGTGTCCATGTAATTTCTAGCAGGAACAGCTATCCGGCATCAGTTTTCATAAAATTTCACAAAGATTCATTTACTCTATCTAAATATATCACAGACTAACAAATGTGGACTTGTGTCATTCTGTAAACCCAAGCCAATAACAACTGCAGTTGCAAATGAATGACTGAATTATTAATTCATCAACCACTACATTGTGTTAGAGAGTCCAACATTAAAAAGTGTTACAAAACATAACAGTCACACAAAATCAGAAAAAATATGATATCTGCAGTTTTAAAGTTTTAAAAGCTTTGCTTATACTAACATGGTAAAGCCTTAGTAGTGGTTTGGGAGACCCAAAACATTTTCAGTGTTGTTCCATGTAAAAACCCTGCGGTATTAGGGAGGGCTAATCTTTAAAAGGTTAATTTATTCATAGAGATTTTGACAGAGATGTATGGGCCAGCCAACATCTCATGCACCCCCTTCCCATAGGGAAATGTCTAACATGAGGTTTGGGGGGAGAGGGGGGAGGGAGAGAAAAAGAGTGACAGAGAAGAAGAGAGAGAGAGAGAGAGAGAGAGAGAGAGAGAGAGAAGGAAGAGAAATTCAAGGAGGAAGGCAAGGGAAAGAGAAAGCAGGCAGTCAACATATTCTAACAACACAGACATAATTATTTCATTGAGTGAAGGCATTGGCTTTCAACCTCACTAACGTAAAGCTACCATTTCTTTCATTTAATTACAAAAAATGCAGTGTACACATTTACAGTAAGTTAAATCTGAACATATTTATCTCTAGCAAAAGCTGTTTCCTGTCAAATTTATCTTAAATAAATCTCAATGGTATTTCAATGCAAATTCAAACTCCAAATACATGGAGTTATAAAATATGCTGCCTATCTCTAATCAAGTTTCGAATCACTGAACATTCCATTGAGATTATGGCATGCTTGTCTTCTTATAAAGCACACAGTTTAAACTAAATGATGCAGAAAGCACACACTGCATATAGCAGGTCTGTAGGATTTTATGAAAACGTTACTGTAAAAGTAAAAAGAAATCTATGAAATGATAACAGAGTAGAACCTTCTAAGAGTAGAACAACTTTTAGAGGTCCTTATAAACCTGGCTAGGTCTCCTGGGAGCAAAGCTATCAGGGAAAAGTGTACAGATGCAGCCTCGGCCATGTCTGTAACACGGCATCCAGCTCCAGTGGAGCTGGATGAGTGAGACTGAACCAGAGGGGACAGTGGGTCAACTCCTCGAAGGCGAACACATTTACTTCTGCTTGGCCTTACCTCTGCCAAATGGCGCTTAACCCTTACCACCCTTAGTGGGTAGATTTTGGGATGAAACCCATTTATCCTCAGCCAGAACTGTAAAGATCTTATGTGCAGCAAACTTAATGGAATCACTTTGGCCACTGTAGCCATGAGTCCTAACAGCCTCTGAATCTGGAGGACTGTCAGATATTGGCCTACTCATACACATCTCACAGCAGCAAGCATGGACACACATGCAGAAGACAATTATGCCCGCATCGTAGTGGAGGCACTTTTCTTGGGATTGAGCCTGAGTCCTAAGCACCTCAAATGAGCTAACACTACATCTCGATGCCGTGCCTCAGAGACCGATTCAAGCGGTGCAGATCAAGAATGGGACGCAGCCCCCTGTTTTGAGAACTATAAAATATCGCCTGTAGAAGCCTAGATCTCTTAAGTAAAGGGAAACACGTTCTATGGCCCCTTTCACCAAGTGAGTCTTTGGGCCAACACTAAATGTGATCTGGGCCAACACTAAATGGTGCTCTCCTACTACCACAGTTTAAGGAATGCCATTGAAACGAGAAGAACGGGAGGCGAATTGAATTCTGTACCCCCTCTCTACTGTTCTTAACAGCCATGGGGACAAACTGGACAGAAGCTTTCACGTTGCCAGAAAGCCTGAGAGAGGTGTCATCCTTTCTATCTTTCTATCTACAGATGTTTGCTGCTGTCGGGCAGTTCTATCCCCTGAACACCTGAGGTGGTGGGGAAAGTAGAAGCTCCCACTGGGGGCTCTGAAAGGGGTTTGGCCTGACATATTTTGCACAGGGACCCCCCTTGGTGGGGCTGGCCCTACAAGCTCATCTTCCAGCTCAGAAAAGACTGTGAAGTGGGCTTCTGACGCTGGTGTGCACTCATGTGATTTGGCACAGAGCATGAGAGAAAAGGCAATGCCCATCTCCTGCTGCTCTTCCTCCAAATTGAGCTGCAAGCCCCACAAGTAAAGCCTTCGCTCTGCCTCAGCAGGAGCAGGACCAAACTTGCGATATGCTGCTGCCCGGTCCCCATCTGAACTAAAGAGAGCCAGGCAAGAGCAGAGCGTCCTCAGCAGAAGCAACTCGCACTGAGGACAGTCAGCTCTTTCAAGAACTGACCTAGAATGCTCCTTCCCCAAACAAAATACACACATAAGATGCAAGTCGCTCGTCGTAATAAATCGCGGACATGTGATGGGGGTATTCCATCAAAGTCGCTAATGATAGTGGCGCTTATCTGATTAAGCGTCGTTTGAACTAGCGGCAGCTTTAACTTAAGGCTAAAGCTGTTCCACTAACACATTTTAGCCGCGTTTCATCAAAGTTAACTCTAGCCACGCTTGTCAAACCTTGCATTAACCGTGCTCACATGGTACAGAAGAAGCCCAGAACAGCGATTGTCGAAAACGCGATCATGTCGCAGAAGGACAGCAAAAAAAGTGCTGATTTTTCTCCAACAGCGCTGAGCAAAAGCTCCTTTTGAAACTATACGAAGATAACAGAAGCACTATTACAAGGAAGGGTAATACTGATGCTATTGCCAAGGTAAGAGAGATGGCCTAAATGCATAAATTAACTTGTATCTCAATGTTTAATGTCATATGTTTAGAGTATGTGCTGATCGTTGTAAGTGTGACTTCTCAGTAGCAGAGTGGAATTGTCGCAGTTTACGACGTGGGAGACCCGCGTTCGAGATTCAATACGAGCACTCAACTACTTAAAAGAAGTCCAAATATGTAGAGCTTTTGTCATCAAGTCTTGTCAGGTTTACTTTCTTAAATGTGTAAATTTAACTATAAAAGAACCTTACCACCATTGAGATTCGAACCCGGAACGCCCGCGTGATGCGCAAAGGACATGACTACTCTGCCGTTCCTGTGAAAAAATTCCCATATTTCAAGACATTGACAACAATACATTTTTTTAAATTTTAATCATTGGGAATTCGACAAAACTAACCAAGAATGTGATGTAAATTCATTTTTGCTGACATTGTCACCTTTGTTTTCGGACAACACGAGAAACCAAGCGGGAAGTGTAAGGAACTGTGTTTGAGACTCTGTTTACTACAGGTACGTATTCTTTACAACGCCACTTGATACTTTTTGATTGGATTCTATGCTGTATCGCTTATTCCTTCATCCCATTGTAACACAAAGAGTTCTTGTTATTTTCACATTCTCCTTTAAAAAATTGGAAAATTATGTACGATGTTTTGGAATCAGACAAAAAAATTAATAAGCTACACCTGTCTGAAACACCAGTTGTTGAGAAGGGAGCAGGGAAAAAATTAATTTTTTCATGGATTATTAAAACAAAGGAAACAGAATGTACACCTCTCAGAAAACACAAATAAATATACTACTTAGAGCATTGGGATCACTAGGCACTTTTTTGTGAAGAATTTTTTTTTTTTTCAAATTAGACCAAAAATGCCATTTTCACTTGATTTGCCTTTAGCTTGTAAATAGCCTGTACATTCCGACTCAATTTGCCAGCACAGGTCACATTTTAATCACCAATGAAACACCATAATAGGTTCTTAGTTTTTCCACTTGCAAGAGTCATTACTGCCTCATCAATGGAAACTTGCTAAACCCACCTGCAGCTATGTGTTGGGTCAGTGCCAGGGTGTGTTATAACAAGCTAATAGTGAAACACAGCTACTTTCTACCATCTGTGCCCAAACAGAGCCAGAAAAAGGAAAACTACCATGTACCACACTCAATACTGCTTGACAGGAAACATATCTCATAAATGTCTCCATATCATCAGAAAGTCAGTGATACAGCTCTTATTAAGTGTTATTGCAAATCCCTTATATTCTTGTCCCATAAGATGTTATTGCTCTATGTGCCATCTCCATGTAAGCGGGAACGGCACATCCTGCCTAATATGATAACTATCATGTTAACTGACTTGCATAGTCTCGGAAGTAAATACTGTTTTAGTTGGCAGTACGAATTCATTACCCTCCCATAGACACAGAGAGGTGTGAGCTTTTTGCACGTAATGGCAGGTATTTCTAATGCACGTCCATTTATTCATTTATTCAAATGGTCTGAATGTGTTTTAGTTTCCATCATTTTAGTCAACTCTTTATTCCAACTACAAACATAGTATCCACAAATTGTTTTATAAAATTCATCTTGCACTTACTATTTGCAATAATACCATGTATTGTGTTTAACATTTTTTTTATATATCTCAGTATTGTGTAAAGCTGCTTTGAAGCAATGTAACATTGTAAAAAGCAGTATATAAATTAAATTGAACTGAATTAGGTCAGGGCTGATGTTATAGTAAAACATTTGCATGTAGTCTGTGACAAACACATTGATTCAACATATGTGTGACCAAATTAATTTCTTATGGACTACTCATAAATGTAATGTAAACATGTTGGCCACCTTTTTAATTGGGTTTTAAGTAATGACTTGAGGTAGCAGGAGAATTGCTTTAGATAGTGGACTATTGGTTCCGAAAATACACGTTGAATCCATTTTTGTATTTAAAAGATTTTGAAGCTTTGACTGAATACATTGCCATGGAAAGTTTAAAATTATGCTAGTGATAGTTTCATCCCCTCCCTAAAGTTATTTATGTTGCTTTCTAAACTGTTGAAATTCTGCCTAGGACCCCTTTTGTGTTTAACAGTAAAAAAAGTGTGTTTAGAATGGCACTGGAGTAAGTGAGTAAAAGAGAGTAACTAATCCTTTAATGGTAGGGTGGGCAGTTTCAGAAATGCTTGCAATAGCAAGCTAGCTTTGAAAGCATAAGATCCCACCTTCTCTCGCTCTCCAAAGCCACTTCTCCAAGGTGTTCCTAATATTCCATTCAACATTCTGTGGTCCTGCACCTTACACAGAAGATATATATTTACACTTATTGATTGCGAACAAGATGTGAAGAGACTTTTAACTAGCATAACATGGGTTAGTCTTGTGCACAAATACATTTTTTTGTGTTTTTTACGTGATTTTTACATGATGCTCCATGGTCATTGCATTAACATACTAAATATTTCACCAGAAACCCTCTCTTTCACCTGCTCTGAGCACATCTAATTGAAATCGATGTCAAGGCCTAGCAGAGATCCTTTTCATTGCTAATCCTCTGATGGGGGAAACTTACATGGTCCCTGTATACTGGTTGTTCTGACTGCTTCTCTCTCTGAGTCTGGTTAGTGCAGTTTATGTTATTAACTGTCACAGGGACCTGGAGATGTTACCACAGATGCCCAGCATATATACGGTAGTTACATTGAACATACAACACAAATTAGACTGGTATTTGGCAACTCTCAGAAGATTAAAGAGTACACTAGGTTAAACGGAGACAGGCTTCAGTGTAAAGAATAGGACAAGAGGATCTACTGGTGTTTTAGACAGAAAGACATTAAAGGTGTCTTTAAAGGAAATGTCTTGAAAGGTCTTCTAAAAGTCAAAACAAGTCAAGTTTGTTGAAATTACTTTTGTTACCTTATTGACTGTATCTCAATGCATGGTTAACAGGCACATGCTAGGTCTCGCTTACTGATGTGCCCCTTTCTCCACCTGCAGAGAACTTTAATTGTGTGTTTAAACCAGCCAAATTTTGAGAAACCATACAATTCCACATCACATAAACTCACAAGCAGGGAAATTATGCCTGCATTTAGAGGAATCTTTAAACAAAAGCAGTAAAACAAATTCAATCTGAAACAGCTCTTATCACCACAAAGTTGTTTTTTCCAGTCTCATTTAAAAACGAGGCTGTGAGAGAATAAAATACATTATTTGTAGCCCGATAGTTGGTGTGAGACGCAGATGTGTACTTAGTCACCTCTTTACCTCCTACACCTCATTAACTAAACAAACATTTCCCATGCTTCTTTGTATGTTGTTTCAAATGGCAAATATGCATGCAGTGTATGCAAAATACTATAAACAAATACTCTGAAAGCCTTATATTATATTATCCTTAGCGTGGCTTACATAGAAAATGTTTTCATTTTGATAAGCAAAACATACTTCTGTGTAACTACTGCATTTTTGGTCAAATAGTAAGCGTTAGGGAGGAAAAAGCCCTTTTGCTCTAAGAGTAGTTAACAAAAAGCAGCAAATTCAGTCCAACATGTGAACAAAAAGTCCAACATGTCTCAAACTGTGTCTGTTATTCATTTAAGCTTCCTGGTACAAATGAAAATTTGCAATGTCCAAGACCAATGTGGTATGACGTGGGACCCAGGGGTCCCCAGTTGGGCAACAGCTCCGCTATGCAATGTAAAGTGTTTCCTACACTTTGGAGCATGTGGTTTTAATTTCTGAACATTTTATTGCTGAACAATGTTTCTGCCTTGAATTGTAGAAGCACATATAAAGAGCATATTGTCCCTGGGTGCCCACCTTCAGCATACACACCAGCACTCTATGACATTAGTTCAGCTTTGGTTGGGATTTATTTTTTATACTAGGCTCTGTCATTGGCCAATCATTGCATTGCAGTCATTCATGTTTGCCCATACACTCCAACCACTGGCTGTTTGTCCACATGCTTATCGTCAGTGGCACACTAGTCTGTCTGCAGTAGGTTGTGGTTGTAAAAATCAAACCACACTGACCAGTGAGTATTTAAACAATAGCCAAGATGTGAGATCAAAGAACAGGATAATGAAGAATATGAAGCCAGAATATGATTATGAAGCCAAACATTGTTAGCTAAGGCTCTTAAAGAATACAAAACTCTAGGGCTATTACACACACATTCTGTTAATGTAAATATAAAACCACAGACAGCAACAATCTACCCGCCTTGGTTGTAAAAATGAAATGTGAACAGCTTGTGTAATGGGAAACGTTTCTGTGAGATCAGATATCGTTGGATAAAACCCAGTAAATTACTGACAAATACAATCAGAACCATAATTTGGGCTATAGACAACATAATGGATTGGGAACAGTCATCATAAGGCATTCAAACAAAAAGACAACATATACATATACATACATAAGATTTAACTGTATATCACAGATTTGTCACTGACCTCATTGCAATAACTCATTTTGTTAATTTATGTAATAATTTATTCAGTCAGTCAGTTGAAAATTACTCGGGGACATTATACTCAGAATTGCTTTAACTTCAACAATCCCATGATTCCAGCATCAGTGTACAACTAAAGTCAAGATGAAGTAAATTTTCCTGCTGCTGATTACTGTTACATTCATGTTAAGTTAATTAATTGTTAAAGTAAATTAATTAAATGTTAAATTAATTTTATAATTTAAGACATTATCGGTTCTTCTTTAAGTTAATTAGCTGCTTTTCTGTTTCCTTGGTTTCCAAATATGTTCACCTGTGTCTTGTCTGGTCAGCTCTTCATTTGTTCTAGCATTTATAGCCCTCTGTTTCTAAGTCCATTGTCCTGTCTAGCGTCAATGTAACGGTGTGTTATTTCTTTTCTCCTTGTGTTCCTGAATGTTTTTTTTTGTGAATTAAAGACTATTTTTGTTATCTCCTTGTCTTCATGTGCTTCTAATATAACCACCTGTGACAGAAAACAAGACCAAAACAGTATTTTTTTTTAATGTCATTTTTCTTCTTTTGCTTCTTTTTGTTTGTTTTTTCATCCATGGACCTCCCACCAGCAGTAGCAGAGATAAAAGGAAGCCTCACCCACTACTCCGCTGCTTTAAAAATGGATAAAGCCTATGGTGGAAATGTGGAGGATTTAATCAACTGGTTTGGAGAGGTAATATTTAATGTCTCTATATCTCCAGCACCCCTTGTTTTTCCAACACCTACACCTTCTGTGTCTCTGCTGGTTTTGTCCTGACCTGACTTTCCTGTTTCCCTGCTGGTTTCATCCTGCTCCATGTCGCTGAACACAGGGTTCTGGATGTGGTGTAGATATAGGAGGGTGTGAAGGTATGTTGGTGCAGAGCCAGAGGTTGTTTATATGCACTTTAGGATTTTAGGGCTTGAGGATTTTCATTGATTTTAGGATTTGTAAATATACAATATATTCAGATTTTTAGGGTACAAGTCCATGGAGGGGCAAAGACCACTAATGTAACCTTTAGTGTTCTTCTTCCACTTGTGTGTATATGGCAGCCCATAGAATGGTACATAAGTAAGTTATGAAATTTGGCACACAGATGGAGGACACTCTGATGTGTTACTTGGCCAGAACTGGAGTCTCTAACTCTAACTTGGTATGTGTCATTACAGATTTAACCTGAGATAGCATGAATAGTTTTGTCACAGTGCCACCTACTGATTCATGAAGTATAGGAAAATGGCTATTAACAGTTAATATAGTGTTAGAACTACTAATACCACATTAACACTTTGGTCTAAAATCATGAGAGTCGTCTCTTTACATTAATTGAGGCATCAGGCAACTGAGTGCATGATGTCTGATGTTACATGGTTGGCCATTTTGGGCTTCAATCATTTTGAATTTTGTCATAAAATGCAGTAGTGCTAGGTATGGTTCATCAGGACCAAGTTTGGAGAGCACATGCAAAATTTGGGGTCAGTGCCCCCATATTAATGGAAATTCTTAGAACATTTGATTAAAGCGTCATATTGTCATGTGACTACATCCTACATTCATTATATTCTATGGCTTATGCCGAGTCCAATGATACCAAGTTTGTCATAGTCAATGCTACTTCCTGTTGGATATTTAGAATTATATTGAAAACCTACTGTCAACAAATATAACAGACTTAAGGCTGTATCTTTGCTAAAAAAAAATATATAAATYGACTTTAAACTTTGTAGGTGTCATTGTCATAAAATCGTGACAGCCTCATAAAAGAATTTGGTGACAAAAGTTTTAATTCATTTAATGGCGCTGTAATGGGCTATGCCTGTTTTCTTTAACTGCTTTACAAATCTAACTATCAGAGATGTCCACAAATATTTCCCTTTGTGTCGTTAATGTGCTTGACCCCGCAATTGCTGCTTGCAGCTATATTATATGATTATTTCCTGTCTAAAAGTCATGATGTTGAACCAGTGTACATGCTCTTGCAAATGTAAAATTTATTAATCAATTCAAAATCAATCAGCAATTTATTTCTTACTTATGTATTATTAAGACCCTTATCACCTATTTAAGGCATGTGAAATTAAAAAAATACTATATTAAACAGTGCTACACCTAATAGTGCATGAGGTTTGATACAAATGCATGTTATGATGTGACAATATAAAATGAGAGTCTTGTCCTATGATCAGAAGTAGCTCCAATTATATCTGTTTACACAGGCACAGTCCAGACTGAATAATCTAAATACAATGAATAATGATACAGTTTCTATAGGCTCTTTGACCCAAACTTAACAAAATATCCAAATAGTTCACATTTTTAACAAAAACATTGTCCTTTTCTTTACCTGTTCATTTACAGTATAATCAATTTCAGCTTTTTATGTTATGCTGCAATGACAGAAATATCTGATATGACAGAAAGTCATTTTCTATTTAATTTGAATGTAGCTGACAGTGTAACACAAATTTACCTCTTTATTTTAGATATAAAGCGTTCCGAGAATTCCTTTTTCTGGCCCAGTTTTATCCATTAAAATTGCACAGCAATATAGTCCTAAATCAACTTTATAGAATAGTTTATACAAAACAATGCAAAGAATAATTTTCCCTAGATTACCCAACTCGTCATAAATCAGTCAATAACCAGCATGTTTACATACAAAAATATGTTGCTTTTGCTGATGAGTACCAGTTTTCATAGCAACTCTAAAATCCTAATATTGTTTAAGCATAAACCGTCAACCGTCAAACCGACATTGCCGTCTTTGAAGGCTTTCTATTTTGAATTATGATGTTTTGTCGCCCTCTTTTGGTAAGACTTTACATATGTGATTAATGTGAGGAAAACTGATTCTTTCAACCCACTGGAATGAAAAGGGTTAGTTGACATCAATTTATTTTTACTTTTTTTACTGTTATAAATGACCAATTCCATACATTTTAATGGGTTCTGTTTGGTTGTTTTGTGATTAAAAAGTTGAGGCAAAAATAATGGATTTAACTAGGAGGAACTTATTTTTACTGTTTTACTTTAGCAGCATTCTGGGCAGCCAAAAATACGACTGAACTGTTAATTATGCTGTTATGGGGCCCTTTCTCCCATTATGCTAATGATAATTAACATGTAAATGAGCTCAGGGACGTAAGGTGCTGAACAGTGTTTTGTTAAGGCGATACCTACCGTTTAAAAATGGCATCAGGTTACAAATGGACATATTACATAAAATGTAGTATACTGCGTATGTATACATTTGACCACTGCCACTAAGGCCCGCCCAAAATATTTAGAGTGTTCTCTTTAACCTCAACTGAAAAAGTAAGAAAATAAGTGAATTAACAGATTAAAGGTTTCAGGTTTTTCAGTTTCATCATATTTATATGTAAAGTATGTAAATTACTATGCAAATGAGCTTATTTTATTAATAACCTTTCATTAGCTTTTTTACATAGTCTAATAAAATGTACAGTGCTTGTCACAAAGTGAAATTAGTACCATTATTATAATAAATAATCATAATAATATGTATGATTTAGGATGCAACCACCCTGTTAACGTCAAACATTTAACATCCAATCAAACATTCAACATTTCCAATTTGCAGCAAAATGTGCAAGTAAATGGAAGTTTAAATGCAATCAAAAAATATATTTTGAATATGAAAAAAATATATTTAAATTAGACAATTGATGAGATAGCAGAATAGCAGAATTGTATCAATGTGTGTTGCATTTCCTTGCAAAACTGATGAGCAACATCCACTGGGTTAAAAAATAGTTTTCACTTTAATAGTTAACTCTTAAATAGAAAAGGTTGTTAAATTCCAATGGAAAAATATTTTATACAATATTATTTTATAATATTTATACAAAAAAAAAACAAGTATGACATCATCAGTTTATCACATTTAACTCTCTGGCCTAAAAAAGAAACATCAAGTCATCAGTATCTTTTGAACAACTATATTGTTGCATCTAACATTAATAGTAAACTGTAAGGGGGTTTATAGTTAAGACCCATAGACCAGTTATGATGAATGAAGACAAGGAGCCAGAGATGAGGTCAATTTAGAATAACATTTACTGAAGAAATATTGTTTGTAAAGATGGGCAGAGGCTCTCCAATCTGTAAAAGAGTGCATAAAAAGGTTGTGTAATACTTTAAAAACAACGATCCCTAATGTCAAATTGCAAAGGCTTTGCAAATCTCATCATCTACAGTGTATAACATCAAAAGATTTAGAGAAACTGGAGAAATCTCTGTGCGTAAGGAATAAGATGAGTTATGCAGTGTCGTCTGAGGGCCCAAAAACCACTGTCGGTAAACATAATCCGCCGTGCCACCTGCAAATGCCAACTAAAGCTCTATCATCTCTGATGGTATGGGGGTGCATAAGTGCATACAGT
>JAZGTK010013587.1:0-14232 GCA_036877625.1 Ambastaia sidthimunki | reverse complement strand
GTGTGTGTGTAATGGTTGATCTCTGTCAAGGATGATGTGGGCTGCTGGAGCTGTGGCTGCCATGTCCAGCATCACCTTCCCAGCGATCAGTGCCATAGTGTCCCGCAACGCAGACCCCGACCAGCAGGGTGAGACACTTCCACACCACTGTCAGCAGACACATCACTGCATCTTTTACTGTTTGGAATAAGTAAATAAATATTGAGCCCTTACATTGCCTGATATGATTAATATCGAGTAACACATTCAAGGTCCTTGACGGATAGAGGACAAGACTGTCTTCATTGGAGAACTGGGCTGTAATCTGAGTGTCTGTGTGTGTGTCTCTGTGTGTGTCTCTGTGTGTGTCTCTGTGTGTGTCTCTGTGTGTGTCTCTGTGTGTGTCTCTGTGTGTGTCTCTGTGTGTCTCTGTGTGTGTGTCAGGTGTGGTGCAGGGGATGATCACAGGAATCAGAGGGCTGTGTAATGGTCTGGGTCCTGCGCTCTATGGCTTCGTCTTCTACCTGTTTCACGTGGAGCTCAGTGAAATGGACCCTGCAGAGAGCCCAGAAAAGGGTGCCAAACCCAACATGGCCAACCCCACTGATGAGGTAAGAACTTCAAGCTTCAATAGTTGTATACCAAAACCTGTTTACTACAAATTTAGTGTAAATGTTTATTCGTAGAATAAATAGATATAGAATGCTGGATAATTAAGCCACATACTATATGCCTTAAAATCTGGGGCACATCTTTGATTCTTCAAAAGACTTGCAACTTACTATGTTTTGGGACAGAGGAGCTGCTTTATTAAATACTGAATTCCTGCACTTGACGGTCCATAAAGCTGTCTGTATGTGTGCTATTATCAGAGTGCCATCATCCCCGGTCCTCCCTTCCTGTTTGGAGCATGTTCAGTTCTGCTGTCTCTGCTGGTTGCTCTCTTCATTCCGGAGCACAACACCCTCAACTTGCGGACCGGCAGCTACAAAAAGCACAACAATGGTGCCCAGAGCCACTCGCACAGCTCACAGGGCGGACCCTGCGAGGGCAAGGAGCCCCTCCTGGAGGACAGCAGCGTATAACCTTACTGACGAGGGGGCAGGGCAGACCCCCAGACCCCCTCACGCTCACCACCCCACCTCCCCAGGTGCACACCAGCAGTGCATCTTTTGCAGAGTCTTAAGGAAGATGACATCAGCGCCCCCTCTTGTTCCCCGCAGCTCGGCGCGGGCCTGTCAGGTTGCTTCCGTCAGGCAGAACAGCATGTGGACAGACTGGCTGCGGGCTCATGGGAAACTGGCGTCACATTCTGAGTGCGTGACTGGGCCACAGAGCTGCCCCTCGAAACAGGAAGTGAAGCTGAGAACATTTGGCCTTGCACACGTGAGGAAACACACGCAGCTCTGAGCCGATAAGGACTTGGTGAAAGTTTTCCTCGTTTTTACTGTTACGTAGTTATTTTTGTGTTTCTCTCTTTCAGGATTTCAGTGTATTTAAAAATAAATGTTCCTCGTCCAAAGAAACCTGGTGACTGTAACAGTAGGAACTTATCTGTCGTGACACGTTACAGGCTAAATTTTGACGTGCTGCTTTCTACTGGTTTTGTAATTAACTGCGGTGCGAGATGCTTTGAGGAAGAGCTTGTTTCTTCTGCAGCTGTGAAGAGCTTTAAACCGCTTTGAAGTTTCAGAAAGATCGTCAGCATTACCGAATCACAGCTCTTCAGTCTGCCGTTTCTGTTCTTCTACATCACATGAAGTAGTTTGAGCTTACTGTCCTTTACTATCACGAGAGGTGTGTTGATGTTATACGTAGAGGAAGTAAAAGTTGCCTTTCAGTGACTTTTTATTGCTATTACCAGCCCCACATGAAGACGACGCTCTGAGAAGGGTCAGTAATTCTGTTGCTGTGCATGTTAAGTTGTTTGTCCGCCTCACCTCCAGAACTCCCTGTGCAAGTCATCACTGCCACGATACAACAGGCTCACAGGGTCTCACTGACAACATTACGCTTCGTTTTATATCGTCGCAAGCACTGATGTGGGTGGAATAGCTTCAATGTGATTGGATGAGTGTCACTAGATGTAGTGAATTAATATCACACATGCTGCTATCGTAGGACGTACAAGGTTACAAGTTCTGTGGTATAATACTAGACTCTAAATGTGGTATTTCAATTAGAACTCAGCTTTTCCCACGTTATTGTCGTTTAGGACCCCAAAATGTGTCAGATTCTATTTGCAGTGTATTTTCTTTATGGTGAGAAACTTTTTATCAGATCTCAACAAAACTGTTTAATTTTTTTTTCAGAATAAACCTTAAGTGCATTCAGAACCACAATCTTGGATTTAGATTTTTTTTGTTTGTTTTTTTAAACAAGCTCTGGATTGTTTTTTTGTTATTTGGTTTTAGGTGCCATACCTTTAACTTAATTTCTGTCTGTTTTTTGTTTGTGTATTTCTCTGGTGTGTGTGTGTGTGTGTGTTTTTTTTTTTTTTCCTCTCTTTTTTTAAATTACTTTAAAGACAAATCTTGAATCTACAGGCTTAGTCGTAGTAACTTGTTTTTAATTAATGTTTTGGACCACGTATGTTAAATTTCCATCACTCTACATTGATCTGTATGACCAAACTTTAACTAAATTCTTTGTAATATATCTCAAGTAAGGAGCAGAGATAATGTTTTGTACATGCATAATTACTCTCACTAGCCACTAATTTGCAAAGAAATCTGGTGTTTGCCTCAGAAAAAGCCAATTAATTTGTGCCTAAAGTGTGTTCTAAATGAATAGAAACTGTGTATGTGAATGGTGAGCTGGCTGTAAATATTAGGAACTAATGAGAAACTATTTATTAAAAGTTTATTGATATTGAATCACTTTGTGGGTGTTTTTATTTTTCCTTAAAAGTTACAGTATAATAAACATCTTTCTCAGTTTTGCTTCAGCACATGCAGTGTTCAAAGCTTAGTTAATTTTATTGGTGGCTACATAAAAACTATAGGTTAGAAAACTAAAATTGATATTTTCAATAGTTATTAATTGATGTAACTGAGTTATAAAGGAATATGCAAAAAAACAACACATTACAATTGCACGTTATTTTACGTTAATTTCATCCTACTTACCAGACACATATTTCCTGTTGGCTGAAAGTTCATTGGATTTATGTTTTTCTGGTCATAAAGAGTAACATTTACATTACTGGTCAATTGTTATTAAAGAAACGGTGTTGTGTTTATGTGATAGTGTCCGATATATGAGTAATAACAGGTCTGTTTCTCTGCTTAAATAATGTTTTAGAAGTGTCTACACATAAAATGTCAGTATTTCATAATGCAAACATTATGCATGAAATAACACCGTCTATTTCGTTGCCAGGGCATTACAAAAGCACATGATTGAAACCAGCGGATGGTTTTGAGAGCAGCGTATGTTACTGAGTGGTACTGACTGTGGCTGTTGCTGGATTTATAGCCTTATACAGTACATCGCTGAAAGAAACCAAAGGTTTCTACATCATCTTAAGTGGGTTTTTAGGACAAACATTGTTCATCCACCAGAGGGCAGCAGTGTTACATTATTAAGTGACCCACAGCGACCCATTAAGAACGTAAACAATTACAGCTGCAACCCATAACTCATTTTACTTAATAGTCAAAAACAGTTTTTGGACAAGTACATAAGAGATCAGTTTTTAAAACCGTCTCCTTATCTCACCTCCAGCTGCAACGGTAAGTGCATAATAATGATTTATAATTTAAGCTGTCGAGTCCGATTTCCTGAGAAACGTCTGATTGACTTGATTTGACTTGAACAAACGTAATAAATCATGTAAAATAAGCAGCAGTTTTATGTTTCAAACAGAGATGGCGACAGAGATGCGCAAGTTACGGATTGCAGCTTTAATATAAAAAGACAACCATGCATTTCAGATTACCACAGTTCTAAAAGTGCTGTAGAGAAATAGCACAACAACAATTCAAGCCCAATAACCCCAGTTTGTTCTGGTTAAAATTGATTGTAAATTGGGAAACTGTAACATTTATGTATTAATAATCAAACTAATGTCAAACTAAAACCTTCAAACTAACAATAAAAGCAAAATGAATGCTCCACAATGCTGGAAATCGATCCACCACAAAATGATTCTTATAATACAGAGAAATTCATTGTCTCTGTTTTTGAAGGTTAATGATTTATAGGAACGTATTATGGTGACACTTCAGAAATGCTGTTTAAAGGGCTGCACAAAGGAGATATTCTACAGTGGCTGTTTTTTAAAGCCTCAGCACATGTAATCCTGTTAGTCTTATTAGAGCTGTGTGGGGTCAGTTCTGCAGAATGCAGGTCAGAAACAGGATACGTTCTGTTTTCACATGGAGACTGCTGTCATCTGCTATCACTCCATGTACTGTACACATGGAAAGCTTACTGATAAAAACACAATCGCCCCCAGCATATATATTTACATTAAAGATAGTGATGCATGGGGTTAGTGTGAAGCTACAGTGTGGGAGCCTGCCCTCCTTCTCCTCCTATTCTGTGTCTTTTCCTGTTCTTTAAGCAGATATGTATAGATTTCTGCTTTTTCCCTTTAGGGACAGAGGTTGACCATTAGCCCTCCGTGGATGTATTGTCCGCTTGACAACAGAAGTCAGAGCTCCTGGGAACATGGTGCCGGGTCATGTTTGGGTTTCCATCCGCAGGGGAAACATGCTACAGTACCAAATCATTCGTTCACCAGCTTGGTGTTTTGAGATGAGTGCTGGCAATGGGCTGAAATGTGTTGAGTCTCAACATGTCTGAGTGTGTTATCGGTGACTAAATCCACAATGAAGTCATTAAGTTAATATGAGTGATTAAAGGATTATTTAATTAAAAAAAACGTTTAGTTAAAATCTAACTTTAGATTGATGTAATAATTGACTCTTTTAAATGCACCCCATTGTGGTTTAATTGTGGGTTTTTTGTGTGCTATTGGACTTGGACTCAGTAGCTTTTGTGACAGCGCTCAGTTGTGACAGACATGTTTTATTAAACACAGCGAAGAAATATTATTTTAATATATTCTTTTAATAATGTAATTTTGGTGGTTCTTCATGTTCTCTCATTTTAATCCAAAACAGCACGATGGGGAAGAAATTTAACGAAGCAATTAATAGGTCATATCCTGTCTTCTTATATCTGCACTATAATAAAAGACGAAAAATAACATCCTGCCCTATTTTGTGTTCATTTTTCAAGCAATTCCAAAATGTATTTCCACTGACCTTATCCTGCACGTCTTCAGCATCATTTAATGAATCCACCAGTCTTCAAGAAGCAACACAGCCTTAAATTTAATAGCACTTATTTGTTGTCATGGTGACCTACACCAAATATAGCAAAATAAGCTATTAGTCAGCCTTAGCAAGCTACCCTCCCCATTTCCTTTTTTTATGATTATTTGCTCCTAATATAAATGTTTATAAAACCAAGAGAGTAATTTTAGAGGAAATGATGATATTAAATCAGATAAGATAACTCGGCCGGCAAACACCTTATACCAGCCAACATCTGTGTCCACCAATTGCAGGATGTTATAGAAGAACTTGTTTAACTTATCACTCGGTTCAGGGTGAGGAACACGGCCATCTTCTCTGTAATGGGTCTAGTGCATTGTGGTAAATTCATTACTCTCCTTCAGCAGTAATCTGAGCTAATCAACAGCACAATGATTGGTCAGCAGAGTGTTGATTATGACGTGAAAGTAGCTACACAACAGTATAATCTCAAGATTATACATCCTCATATAGTGTCACACTCGTCATCCTACCCTGAATCCTGCAGGATACATTAATATCAAACATTAAATGGAATAATTTCCTAAATAACAATCCGATTATTTTATTTACTCAGCAAAAACACGTTTTATTTAACGTATGACTAATTGCACGTCCCCCACATCAGATGATTTGCTTGTATCTCAATGTATTGTATTTCTAAACTTTCTAAAGGCTTTCATTTATTTTGCAGTTTAGTTCTAATGGCCTCTGGGTCTTTTTCACTTGAATTGGTGACGAAGATAATTGTTGTTTTCCTCTGTGTACCTGACATTTGGAAGGGCTTAATGTGATGTTCTCACACATAATGGTGTGGGTTCTAAGAACAGAGGATGTAAACAGGTTGTAGGGCAAACGGGATCAGGGATGTTATTGTCTCTTGTTCTGTGCCTCGTGTTCATTAGAAGGGAAGACATTAGTCAGCATGTTGGGTATTATTTTTCATTCTTTTATGTCCAAGCACAATATTATTGTAAAAGCAAAACAGCAGAGACTCACATTTTGTACACATGCCCCTATAGGCTGAATTATAAGACATTAATAAAAAACTGGGACCCCCCCCACCCAGTCTCTAAGTCAACCTAAAGACCCCCAATATAAAAAACAATATATAAATGATATTTCTTGATAATAACGTTTATCTTAGAACATTAGGAATACTACATTACACAATTCTTAAAATATTTTATGTTGCCCATTCAAATATATACAATTTTAGAAATGTCACAAAAAAATTCCATATATTTACATGTCTGCTCCTCTGGCCCATTATGGACTTCAGTTGTTTGTAGAATCACAGTTTGAAAAACCTAAATTTACATTTATTTATTTGGCAGATGCTTGTATCCAAAGCGACTTACAGTGAATTCAATGTATATGTTTATCAGTACTTGCATTCCATGGGATCGAACCCACAACGTTTGCACTGCTAACGCAATGCTCTACCAGTTGAGCTACAGGAACTTTGATTGTAGAAGGAAACAGGAAATAGATGTGCAGAATAAAAGAATTTCATCTCTTGGTGTCTGTACGCATGCAGACAAAGATGACATTGTGTGACTTGTGTAGCTGTGTAGTTAATCTTTTCATTATGGAATTTGTGGCAACACAAACATATTTATTTCCCTGGACAATACAGTCTTGTTTCGTAACAACACAGTTCTCATTGCTGGTGAGGATATGTATGTTTGTTGACATTATCTGCATTGTTCTGCTATAAAGATCTCCTTCCATCCCTGAAGCTCACATATCCAACAAGATCCATAATGCCTGAATAAACTAGACTCTGACTAAATCACATTTTTTAGTTTAACATTTAAAATGAAATGGCATTTGCTTAAATTAAGTTACGCCAATCCCGTTGTCCCACTACATCCTCAAAAAGCCCAGATGAAGTAAACTAATAATTTCCCAAATCTATTTTCAGCACACTTAAAAGAACTTCATTTCCTGTACCTCTCTATTGCTCTTGTTAAAAGTACCTTTGCTCAAACTAAGTGGTTGGTATCTACAAACAATGTCAAAGTTAAAGTGAGTTTTATTGTCATTTTTTCTGTACAGGGCAGAGAAAGAAATAAAATGTGGTTTCCCAGAAAACCATGGTACAAATTTATAGCAATTGTTTAACCTGTCTACACACAATGTTCACAACAACACCACAATACCACAGTGATACGGACAAAATAAAACATGCATGAGGGGCAAACACAGAAACAACATATAAAGCAAAAGACTAAGTAAAATAAACATAAAAGCAGCAGGACATCCTGTTACAACTGTATCTATATGATTAGGGCATGTTTTTGAAATTTTTGATTGACACATACTATACACGTACTATGATGCTTTGTATAAGCTGTAATTTTCTTTTATTAATTAGTAATTAATACTTTAATTATCGATCTGTTAATTTTAATGTATAATGATTAGTGTGGATTATAGGGTCATGTAACACCATAATACATGGAAAAATCGTGATAAGTGGTACCATGTCCGAAAAAGTGTAGAACCGTGATTAAAATTCAACTAATGCATGTTGTGCACCATTTATATCGATGCATAGCCTATGAACCAGTGTTTTTATTGAATTATTGATTGTTTTTCAAAGCACATTTAAGTGGTTTTAGCATTTTCAAAGGGCATTTAAATGTTTTACAGAGCGCATGTCTGTCGCTGTTAAAAGCTCAGTCCGCGGTTCCAGTCCATATTTCCCATGTGCTCTCTCTGGCAGGTCTTGTTTACTGGCGCAAAGACAGGAACGGGGATCCTTGGACAGAGGGAATATGTCAGTGTACTAGCTACAACCTGCGTGGGGAAAATCGTCTTTCTCTTGCATATCACTTTATTGTTTTCCGCATGTTAAAGACGAGTAAGTGACTTCTGCTGAACCAGCTTCGTTATATCGATCGGAGACGCAACCGCTCGCTAGCAAAGCAGCGCAGAAAGACGCGGAGCATTTGGGTTGGAAATCTCGCCAAAATCTCAGCGGCTGCAGAGTTTTTCATCAGACACCTCCAGACCCGCTCAGCCCCGCAAACGCCTCTGAATTAGTTGTAAAATTGACTCAGCTGTTGGCTAACCGAAGCATCGTAAGGAGCCAAAACGCGCGACATACATTACAGGGGAAACTGTGCGCAAAGCCCGGTGGCCCGTAAACGTATAACGGTGACCCAGCGGACCCGAAGAGAGTAAAATCAGCTCATTAAACCCCCGGAAATCGCCTGAAGTTCATCACCATTATTTTGTCAGCGCGAAGCCTGTAAACAGCTGTTTATCTTTTCATCAAGGGGAAAAGGAAGCAAAGCTGAAAAAAAAGTTAGCGAGCGCTCAGTTGACTATTTCGGCCTGCGCGTTTGCGTGCGCAGCCATTTCTCCCCCGCGCGTCTCCCGTTTTTCCCGAGGCTTAAAGCAATCTGCGCAAGTGCGGACCGAATCTCCGCGATCGGTGGGAAATGAAGGCTCGTCTGCACGCCGCACACGACGAAACCCGCGTGCGTCGTTATTCGTGCACGTTATTTCACTTTGAATGAGAGTCGCGGCACGCGCTGCGTTTAGCGTGTCGTGCGCGCGCGACGGCGGCTGCTCGAGCAGATTGAACACGTTGGACTTTCCTCTCCGCCCATTTTTCTGAGGGGGGTGACAGAAGTTTTTTTTCCTTTTCTTTTTCAAATTTTATCTAGCAAAACAACGCGGGTGTATTAAAACGCACCGTTCCCCGAGCGGAGACGTATTTGGAGGGGACTTTTGCGCAGATATTTGGCTTCCCGGAGGTCAAAATGCGGCTGCGGACTTTGATTGTTTTGGTTGCGTCTGTCTACACCGTCTGGAACTGTCAACAAACAAATGGAGAAAGTAAGTGTAATTTAAACAGCTTTGCTTTTTTTCTTTAACGTGCATAAAGGTTTGGCGTTGAACACGTTTTTTTAATGTTGTTTTAACGTTGGTGTGCGTTTAAATCGGTCACTGTGAAGTGGTGAAGAAGAAGATCGCGGATCTTGACCACCGTGACACATTTAGTAAAACAGCCAGACAGAAGGACATTGTGGGGCAAGAGCCGAATGAATCAAATATTGGGTCGTTTAATTCGGATAAATGGTGTCAGATTGGCTTTAATGGCATGCTCGATTATTCAGACCGCGTGTCTGACCCTAAAGCCAGATTACTGATCGTTTGAGGACATTATTGATCTATTTGTAGCTCAAACTGCTTGTAAGGCTCGGAAATGGTTCGCAAGTTCAGCCAGGCCCGTTTGATGCAGCCATTTGCAGTGTTGACAGAGGGGCAATGGGGATTTGAGTCCCTATGAGATCAATGAATTTGTATTTATTGATAAAAAAAATTAAAGCAACATGTTGCAGACTGGAGACATGTTATCCGATCTTTATTAGTTTGACAAGAGACTAGTGCTGGGGTTTATATATGTGCTCTTTTAGTTTTGCATCAAGTAGTTTACTGTTGTAGTTTAATGTCACCAGGCAGCAAATTGTGACAGATTTGCAAATAAGTCACAATTTCACAATTTTGCTCTGAACATTGAAAGAGTCAATGCAGAATATCTGATCAATAATTTTGTATCTGTCATTTTTATGATAAAGTAACAATGCAGTTTTAAGACCTGTTATTTTAAATCCAGAATAGATTATAATTGTTTTGCAAGCCCCAGAGTTTAAGTTAAAACCTCTCTGACAGAATATTTCTTTTGTAAGAAAAAAATGGTCTTGCAGTTATTCTAAATGTATTCTATATATAGTGAATTTTGAAACACCTAGCGAAAAGGTCCCATTACAGAACGCTTGTCCTGTAGATACTGGTACTGTGTTGGTTTTAATTTGGTAGTTGGTAAAATTTACATTGTTGTGTAATCAAGTACCACTTGTTTTGTTTCTTAGTGGTCTTGGAAGACTTCCTGCAGCAGCTAAATAAATATAACCCTGCTTTTGACACACTTGGCTATGTTGATATCCAAACAAAACTTTGGCTTATGTTTAGTTCAAATGAGTTTTGAACATTTATTTTGAAAGGTTAAAAAATGCCATAGTATTTTTAGCACCGTTTTGGGAAAGCAAAAATGAAAAACACAAAGTTGTACGTTAGCATGATAGTTATTTTATGTGATTTGAGCCTTAGAAAGCTATGGAAAACACCAAACACAGTGTTCTTATCTTGTTGCTTTGCAGATTGCTAAATATAGCCTTGGTTTGGATGAAATTTATGCATTCAAAGTTCTGCCAGTTTCCATTTTGGGACTCTGTTCCATGTGTCTGAAGGTTGGGCTACTGTATGTCAGAGCTGTGTGTGTTAAAAGGCTGAGCTTTATGTTAAGGCCCACAGACATTTAAAAAAAATCCCAAACAGTGCATGATATGTTTGCCTTCTGCCTGTATCACGTTAATTTAATGATATAATTATTATTAAGCTTTTTAAATCGTTTTCCTCCGTGTAATTACAGTTTAAAATTACAGTAAAATGTTGCTCAGATTTGATCGACAATCAAACCTGCAAGTTACGCATGTGTAGTTTAAAACTGTCGTATTTATCATGTTGTGTCTTTGTCTTGTTTCCATATTACAGATAAGTTCACACCTGAGGGTGTTTGTATGGCAGCATTTCATTGAAACTGAAAAAGATTGAGTAATAATATGAAACCAGTTTGTGCGAGACTTCGAGGGCTGATTGAACATAAACAGGTTGTGTAATTGTTAAGCTGGCCCCCTTCTTGTTCCTCTCAGACTTGTAGTGAACCACTGTAGGGAAGAGTGAAACTATTTTGGGGCCTCAGTTCAGCCGCGTCAGGACTGAAAATCTGCACAGAGCTCAACTCATCTGAGAGCATTTATTAACACAGAGTTCAACGTCTGTCCTTCTGTGTTTACAAATCATTTGAAAAGAATCTAATGTTTGATCTTTGATTCAAAAGTAGCGCTTGAAGCATATTTCGTGCTTGCATTTTTCCTTCTTTATTAAATTGTTCTTCTTTATTAAAGAGTTCTTTATTAAATTGTAAATGTTAGAGCTGATAAAAGCTCTTATAAGTAACAAATTGTTTTGTAACTGTCGAGCTGTGTCATCAGTCTACATTTATCTCTGCATTGTCATTTGATTAAAGCAATAGACGGTCTGTCAGCCGTAACATTCTTTTGTCACTCTCGTATCTTTGGAGACACAGACAGAATATGACAGCTTAATTTATGCCTTTGCGCACTAGAGATCTGAAACTATTTGGCTTAATCACCAGCCTGGTTACATTGTTAATATATCCGAAAGCAGGACATGTGTAATTTCGTAATTGCTACTTTCATCCATGTGAAGTCCTGGCTGACATGACCATTAAAACTGTGAGAAATAATTTTCAATGTATCGGCCCCACCCTGTAGCTGTGGCACCACATACGACACATTGTCACAGCTTGCGTGCCATTGTTTTTCTACATTGTCTTTATCCATTATGATCCCTTTTGCGATTCATTCAGACTGACCTTGCCCTCAAGAGCATTCAGCAGTTAAAAGTTAGCCTGTTATTTGTTTTGTTTTGAAGTCCGTCACGGCTATTCAGGTGGTCTTGTTGTCCGTGAAGAGGTTACTAAGTAATGCACACAGGTTTTTGCTGTATCATTGTGAGTGGTTTACAGGATATTCTGTAACAATGAGGCTAACTGTGTCACATCTTCAGTACGTTTTATTTGTTTGTTAAGTGTTTGATTTCAGGGTTTACATAATTATTTATGCTCAATCAGTAAGTCTTTGAGATGATTAAGAATGCATTATTATGAAGTTTTTAAAAATGCATTAGTCTATTTAATATCACCCATGCGTAACTCGACTTTTTTTGTATATATTTAATGCAAACTCAAATCCATATATTTAATGTTGTCAAATCCAGATTCACTTCCAAATATACAAGCAAGTGTAAATTCACGCATATATTACAATGCAAGTGTAAATTCACGCATACACTACATCACTAGCAAATTATAAAACAGACTCAAATCAAAACTTCTGCTCATGCAAATTCTCACATCCGTTTAAGTAACAACCGTTACACCCCATTTTAATGTTTTGTTTTTTAATTTCATGTGTGTGGGCTCAGACTTACACAGTTTAGAGGTGGAAACTCAACCAGTAACCAGTAACATTGTTCTTCTCAGCCAGTTTGTGTGCGACACAGCAGCTGGTGTGCAGGTGTATCTTTAAATCACCCCGTGTCTAGACTCTCTGCTGGCTGTTACTGGTTGCCCAATATCATTCTGTGTGCTAAATTTATTCCCTGTAACCTCTGCTGCAGTTTTTTGGGGGGAGGGGGTGGAAGGAAGTTGTCAAGCTGTCACTATGGTGGCACTTTTATACCCCAAAGTAAAATCCATATATTGTTTATCAGTATACATGTCTTAGAATGTTTTTCCATGGATGGTGTTTTGGTCCAATGTGCAAAACTTATGGGGATAAAATCCATGATCATGAATCCAAGTTTATTTAAAATGTGTAGGTCTAAATATACAGATCTATAGTGTCCCCACGAGGCAGTCTATACGTAATGTATACATTACATGTGAGTTACCGATAACTACTGGATCCAAATTACTGATCTGTTGCATTTCAGTATAATTGTTAAAAAAACAAGAAGCAGGACAAAACAAACCAGAGAAAACCTCAAAAAGGAAGTGAAGAAAGAGGTGTGGTGACACGCCCCCTTTGAAGACTTCTGGTTTATATGCTTGTACATACTTACTGTGTCCGGGTTGAAATGTTTGTCTTGGTACGTTGTATTTCTGTGTAAAGTCAGTGCTTTGTGTGCCTTGACCTTTCATCACTTTTTTTTGTTTTTCCATGCAGCATAATTTACATTACAAATCTTGTTATCATGTGACACAAGATTTATATTGATCTGTCCTCATGCTTGCACGATGCAGATGCAGAGTGATTACAGATTTCAATGGAAACATTGGTCTAAACACTGTTTCTTCAGGTCTGTAATGAAACCGAATTTAGCTGCTGAGGCTGTGCAGAGATGTAATCTCATATTAAAGAACTGCTTCCAAGAAATTATTACCTCAGTTAAGCCTTCAGCAAAGTTTAGTGAAAGGTGCGATTTATGATTACAATTTAGTCCCTTTTTTCTTTTTGCATAGTAGAGCTACTTTCTAAGAAATGATAACTTTAATATAAAATGTGATTATTAAAATGTAATTATTACAATTTAATATTAAATTACATTTTCTCCCCTCTGCATTAAAGTTTTTACATGGTGATCTCTGCAGTCAAACCGTCCAGGGAGGTTTTGTGGTCTTCCACATCAAACTCTGAAAACAGCCACCCTTAAATTTAATGTCTGCTTGCCTTACTCATCATTTGAAGTTCAGGGTTGAACGCTGGCTCCAGTGTCATTGAAAGATTGATTGCATGAATTAAATAACTACACAGAACACCCCTTACCTCAGTCACTACACTGACACCCATGTAGTACTGCACTGTTGCTGGCAAGCCATTTGTACATAGTGTGTTAGTTTCTCAATCAGAAGTGTTGTGCTAAAAATAAGATTCCGTCTGAAAGCAATGAGGTATTACAGATTAGTGTTGTGTGTGTGTTGTGAGGAGACACACACACACACACACAGTAGGTTTACACAACATGGGTTTGCTTTCTAATGATCCAAAACTGCAGGATTGCCACATGTATGAGGCCGGTGTTAGAACAAGAGTAAACTGGTAACCAGCACAAGGGACTTTTGACCTTTCTTGTCCCTCCGGTCGGTATGCCTCGACTGCCCCGCGTTTGAAAGATCCCAGTTATACTGAGCACACATCAGAGTTCATGTATGCGTGTAATTCATGAATACCATCCTGGAATCTTTCAAGTCATGTGCAGCAGGGGCCATTTTCCATTTAAAGGGGACGCGGCCGCTCACAGAAAAAGACAGCAGTTGTTCTGAGCG
>JAZGTK010013586.1:0-14232 GCA_036877625.1 Ambastaia sidthimunki | reverse complement strand
ACTTTCAGATTCACTTGATTAAAACGTTATGGCTGAAACCAACAATGTTTCTTGTGCTTTAAAACACAATTGGAAGAATGCTGTAAAAATAAAACTCAACTGGCTGCCTTTGGTTTCTTTAACAGTTAAATCCCGCAAGACAAATGTTACATGCTGCTAAATTAAAATTGAGATCATATGGAGAAAGGAGGGGCAGCTTGCAGCCACAAAATGTAATTATTTTAACATGATCCCTTACTGTGGATCTTATGAATTCTCTGGAAAAGCAAAAAAGAATCATTTCTGGCATGTGAGACGTGAGGGAGCACGCTAACTGTCAAATCTCTCTCATTCTCACTTTAATTCCTTCCTAAGACTATTACTGCTGTGAGATATACAGTAAAAGAGCATTAAACAGCAGCAGAGAGTGACAGCAGCACTGAAAGTGATAAGTCAGAGAGCTCTTATCACATTATAGTGTTCCCACTCTGCTTTGGATCCCAGTGTAACCTCTTCTCCACTCTACCACTGTGTCTTGAATATTTACTACTGAAATACCACACGGTTTTGCAGTTGTATCTTCATTCTGCACCAGGATTATGGGAAGCACTAAAGAACATCTTTTAAGTTTTGTCATGCCTTGTCAAATTGTTGATATGTAGCCCAAACAGTCGTATATAACAACTGTGTATAAAAGCAACTCAGAGGTGACACAGCAAGGCTACACATAAGTGTTTGAGGTAAAAACCCATTAAGAGATGTCATTGTATTTTACTGTAGTTTGGAACTGTAATATGGATGTGTATTATAGATCATAATATGAGGTGTAAAAGATATCACTGAGCTACTGTGATAGTTATGTTCTGTGCTTGTGACTTACGGAAGGCCATAGTGAGTAATACTGGGCCTCCTACAGATCTTGGGGTCATAGTCTCCTTTGGACGGCCGACAAAAATAAAAAATTTCGCTGGGTGACCTCCAGAGAAAACCATGCATCTCCATCAGGGCAAACTTTTGCTTACCCCAAGCAAGGGCCCCAGTAACCCATATACACCATTACCCCCCTCCTATGCCCGACTGTCCTACTGCCACACAAATTGTGTGGATCAAGAATGTCAACAGCCATAAAACTGATAAGCAGCCAGACTGATTGATGAGTTAAATCAACAAATGTTTTCTAACCACTGGACACCGAATTGTCCTTGAGGACCCCACAGAACCAGACGCACAGTAAGACGCAGGCTTTTCAGAAATCACCTTGTACTCTGGTGTATTTACGGCCCCCCTGCGCTAGATAAATTGTTGAATTCTATGACCGCTGTAGTATAAACTGATGGAGAAATTATATATCTCTCTAGTGGGGAGATTGAATTGGGTCAATGACAGAATGGAAAACTGTTTTTCTCATAGATGAGCAGAAGACAGACACAGCTTTGTTTCTGTGTAAAGGTGGCAAATAGAGAGAAAAACACAAAGGTGTGCTTGTAAGATGTCAAGTGTAGAAATTAACTAGAAACAAAAAGAATGACAGACTCACCATCCATGTCCAGTCTTTGCATGATAATGGCCAGCTCCACCTCACTGGGCATGTACCCCAGAGAGCGCATGGCCATACCCAGTTCCTGCTTGGAGATGAAACCATTCCCATCCCTGTCTAGTACACGAAATGCTTCTCTAATCTCTGCAGAGAGGCAAGACAGAGACAGAGAAATGAAAAAGAGAGCAAATCTTTTCAGCGTTAATGGGGTGCAGAACAAGTAAACAACTCAATTGTTACAATTTAAATTCACAGTCCAGATTGACAATTCACATTCGCAATTAAGATTACACAGCAAAGTGAAACAAACAAATACATGCATGTTATCAGCAACATTAGACAAGCATATATTATATAATGTGTGTTTTTCTCAGCATTAGACTACCCAGCAAAACACCTTGCTATCGCGCGCACACAGCAGAAATACTACATTCTGTTTCAAAGCTGTGCATTTAGTCTGCTGTGACTGAATGTTTATCCACCATTTCTAAGTGCATCAGTCATGTTCTCAGATAGGCTGGTGTTAAGAAACCCACACTCAAGCTCCAATAACAAAAATAACATGCACAGATAATTTCTGAGAAGTATTGCTTTTTCTGCTGTTTTAAAGACCCACCTTGATGTTATTCTTGGATGAAGTCGGGGATGTGCTGTGTGTGCTCTGATGTGTTAAACAGAGCGCTTGCTGAATTTAAGAAAGACCTGTATTTCTGTTCTTCTCGAGAATAAATACAATTTTCCATCAAAAAGTATCTTTAACCTTAATGTTTTGTTTAGCATCTGAGAGACATAATTCCTTTTTGATGGTTTTAAACACTTAACATTATAAGACTTTCTATCTCTCAAAACAAAATCTGGTACTATGTTTTAAATGTCCTTGAATGTCCATGGAAAAATTTTACATTTCTCGTTTGGTGTCTCAGAGACTCGAGATGTAAAAATGAAATCTAATGTATTTGCTCTTGGTATAATACATTAACCCCAAACAGAAATAATCTATACTGGATAACAGTTATCTTTCTGAAAATTGCATGTCTACATTATGGTAAAAAGGGCATTTGGTCAAGAGCATATTTAAAGATTATAAGAATTAAATTGGTTTTTGAAATTGGTATGATATTGTTTGAAATTGGAAACTGGTATGATAGTTCTTAAATTACTAGTGTTATTTTACAAAGAAAATGTTGGTGTGCCTGGAACCCCAAACGTAAAGTATGTAAATTCAGTCTTAACAGAACATGAGGGTTACAGTAATTCTGGTTTCCCACAAAGTCCATTGTCTATGACTTTATGACATTTATCTTCTTTTCATACTTCCCCTGAGCCCAGATTGAGACAAATGTCCAAAGGTTCATTGCATTAAAGTAACTAGACTTCATTCAATATGAGCTATCAACTCTCTAGCTGAATAGATAAGTCGATCCGGTCGGTGCTTTATTATTTAATATGGTCCTTTTTATCTGCCAAAGTTTTTCTTCTGCAAAGGCAGACCTCAATGAATCATCTCAACTTACCACTTACACTTCATACTAGCTCATCTCATGAATATGCAGATCAGTGAACCGCCCAATGTGGACAACTCTCAGTTCCTAGTCTGTCAAAACAAGCATTTTCAAAAGAGGTACTTTAATTCTTTTGGAGAGCAATTTCACTGTCCAGATTTTTACGGCTGAAACATCTCTTCGAATCCGATATTGTATTCACAACACTTTCAAAACCACAAGCCAGACCATCAATTATCTTCTGTGTGCCCTGAGGCTCTTTCTCAACACATGACTGCTGAGACATATCAGATGAGGAAAGTGAGATTTACAGTTGAGGGGACCGTAGGTGGGGCAGCAACACTGTGCAGTGAAGGTTTCTAATGTTTATTAAACTGAAGGCATAAGCAAATCTTGAAGTTCTTTTGCTTAGCTTCATTAAGCGACACAAAATACAAACGTGGTATTTTAAAATTTGTGTTCAGATTAAAATATGACACACTTTACATTGCACTGGGTTTGACAAGCAATTGAGGACAAAAGTGTCTCACATGGTTCATCGTAACTGAACATGACACAGCAGATTAAATATGTGGAATGAAGATTGAATTGTCATAGCAGTGGGAACATTTTTTAAGTAGATTTAAGTCCATCTTTAGAACACTTGATGTATAACACAAAATGTGTGTTTCATCTGATTCATATGTACAACATGAATCCTGCTTCTTATGGTGCTTTTTTGTGGTCAGTCATGGTCATTATGAACTGTTAACAAAAATTGGCCAGCTTGAGAGCAAGTAACCAATGATAAAAATGAACATTTTATTCTTTTAAATCTAAGAACATGAATTTAAATGACAGACAAATGCAACTAAACACAACAAAAATCACACTCACCACCGAGTTCTTCTGTGGAGATGCTGGCAAGCTGCTCTTCGCTGGTTTCAGAGAGAGAGGTGCTCAGAAAGTTGTCTGTGTAGAGCAGTCCTGCTCTCACATGGTGAAAAGGCATCTTCACCCTTCAATGGGAATAGCAAACACGATGAATCAATGAACACGCAGTCCGTGCCTGTAGCTACAACAAAGCCTCCACAGGTAAATATTGATCTCGCATCTGTTGTAAAAAGAATGGCACCTAATCTAAAAGAATGAATGGAGGCAGCCCACCAACTCCCTCAGTGCACAATATACATACTGGAGTATGGAGATGTATGAGAAGTCTGCATAAATTAGTCACTTTGGTGGGTACAATCTGAGTCCGTTCTTTAAGGTCACCATTCAAATGCATACTCCTGTCCTCGTGCACTCACACACACACACACACACACACACACTGACACATTGTAAATCCACAGCACGCCCCACACGCCCACCCACCTTGCTGCTGTTGCAATAGGTCATACAGGATTAGAAAAACTGCCAAAGTTGCAAAATATGTGTCTGTAAAAAGAAATTTCATTCCTTCACCAAAAAAAGCATACATTTCACATGTCCTCAATGCTATCTGACAAAAATATAGATTACAAATATGTCAGAACTCCTGTCACTTTGATATATATGACTACATTGGAGGGCCGTTTCAATAAATTCTTTAAAATTCCTGTCAGTAATGTCAATATTCCTGTCAAAAGAATTTAACGATTTCTCCCGCTTAGTGAAAAATAAATGTGTGTCTCTAAGAGCTCGTTCTGTAAACCCATCAATTTTCTTCTTTGTAGCACAACAGGGCTTTTATTCAGTAAAACAATAATTGCGTCACGGTAGATAAAGTGTCTGTGTAATGCAGTTGCACAATTGTTTTTAGATAATTACTGTGAAGCTGTTTCTAGCTTTTTAGCAGACACAGAATTTAGGTTTCACTGAATTTAAGTTTTTTTACTGATGCGAACACAAAGTGTTCCTGTAGCTCAAACAGCAGGGCACGATGCTGCCAAGGTCGTGCGTTTGAGTCTCTGAAAAATCAATCTACTTTCAATGCAATGTAAGTTTCTTTGGATAAAAGTGTCTGCCAAAACTGTAAATGTATTGTTATCACAGCAAAGGCTTGAATACGCCTTGAGTGTCTGTTTTACTCATTTAGGCCCTGAGATGCTGTTAAAACAGAGCACTGATGACCTGGGAGAGTTTTTCCAAGTCTGCAGACACATCTAAAAGCCAAGACCAGAAAAGAATGTGCAAAACATTCAAGAATTTCCTACAGCAGTTCAGTTTCCAAAGTTCGGGAAATACAGGGAATCCTTGATTCATTCTACTAGGAGAGACACAGAGCCTCTGAGTGAATTAAAGGAAATTACGAGGAAGTGACAGAGGGTGAAAGCAGCTAATTTGTGGTGATGCTCACCAAGGACAAACCCTGGCTGTAAATGAGGACTCTGTGTTACTGTAATTACCATAGATATTAACAGCTGCTTTAGCTGAAGGCAACTTTGGATAGAGTTTGATTGATACTGGTCTCAGCTAATGGCAGCTACACATGAATATTTTAAGAAGCCACTGATGAGTCTTTCGGTTCAGACTGACCTGTGTTGCCAATATCAACACGTGAGGAAAATGGAAACTTGTTTATACAAAGCGCTTAAAAAGGTTGTATCATTAAAACAGAGCTGAGCTGTATGTTGTTGCGTTGATAACAGATTCTGAAGTACATTATTACCAGAGTTATCATGACAAACACTTCAATTCTATTCCAAAATCTTGAAATTCTCATCTGGCACATATAAATAAACTTATAACTGAAATTCATAAGAACATTACCCCTTAATATGTGACATTAAAAGTTTTTAAAATGCCAATTTTTTAAAGATAAAATGACAAAAACCTTATCCATGGTGACATCAGCCACTGTTCACATGATAAATACATGATGAAATATTAATTGATACCTCCCAGCCTCCTTTAGGATGGTCTGACACAGTTCCCGTGGGATCAAATCTACTAGCACCACAAAATGTGTGAGGCTTTTACCATGGGTAGCAGGTGCTAGCTTGGCTTTTGGGTTTACACATTTCCTTATGGACCTGATCCAGGGCCTGTTAAAGAGGTTTTACTAGTATTTGGGTAACAGACACTGACCCAGCCTAGGACAACCGTTAGTTAGACATTTTTGGTGTGCAAAACAACATTGCATTTAATGATTAGACAATTATATTACACTTAAACTTGACTGAAATTCAAAAACGTAAAATTTTTAGTGTGCGAAAAGGCTTTCACGATGATATCAGAATGGTTTATAAGTAATGTTACACTTTTTTATGAATTATCATCAAAAAGATATAGAAGAAGTGAAAGATGTATATCATCAAAAAAGTCGTATCTTATAAATGTCAGAGCTGCTCCAGGGACCCTTTGCATGCCGTGAAGAACTTCATGAGGCATTTGTCCTACATGTGACAGTCATTCACAACATTCATCACTGTGTTTCCCTTTATTATCCACAATATTGTTTTTCTTAACATAAAACTGTGGATATGTGGAGTTGTTACATGACGCAAAGCATTACAATCTTTTGCTGGTGTAATCTATTGTAAAAAAAATAAATTTACGAAATAATAGTTTTTTCGTGAAAAAGTTGCTTATAAACAATTCAATTGCTTATTTAACAATTCAACAACTCAAAAACACTGCATGTTTCCATTGGTGCATTAAGTGAAGGTGAGCAACTGTTTTCAACCAATTTCAATGGAAGCCAAGTGTCACAATCTCCATGTGCATTGTGGGATTGACACTGGCGGGAGAAAGTGACTCATTCGCTCTGCTGTTGTGTGCGGCTGTTGGTGGATTTATGGTGTGGTAAGACTCTTGCTCCAGAAATCACAAAAGCAGAGCAGGTGTGACAGAAAACGCAGTGCAGAATCCAGTTATTTGTAAATGATAAACATATGATGCACACTCACGCTTAATCACAATATATTGATTGGCTAAATTGGACCATTTATTTTACTTTGACACTAGCGTTGTGCTGTTTGCACACATTATTTTCTGCCTGATTGAAATATGTGAACTCAGGCTGAATGTTATTTTTGTTTTTACTTAAAATGTGCACGCCATTCCTTCTGAGAGTATGCATGCACGTTTGGGAACCCAAAGCTGTCAAGATGACTCTGTCATATTAAAAATACATCTAATAATTCATCTGTCCTAAATAAAACCAGCCATTACACATTTTGGTTGTGCTTATCAAAGAGTATTAGCAATGTTAGGTGAATCACATCTATTCAGAGATTTCAAATATTACAGCTTATATAAGCAAATTAAAACGATTCTATTTCTTAGAAACTAGAAACTCCATAAGGAATTTCAGTGTCCTGTGGCTTGTTTGTCTATAGCTTTGTAAAAAGTGGTAATTTGGAATTAAGGATCTATTTCTATTTGAACTACATAAAATATTATTTTTGACTTGAAACAAAACAGTTTAGATGGTTTAAAATCATTATAGAGTTTGACAGACTCTGTTATCACTCGAACAATGAACCGTGTGTGTCTGCAGTTATCTCTACAAATCGCACTTACAGCGGGCAGTGACTCTTCGGACGGCACTGACAGCTTCGTTTCTTATTCTCTGTTACAAGAGTGACAGTGCACAAAAGACATCTGCACCGTTCTTTTCTAAATCCACTCTTCGTTATCCTACAAGTGGGGTTAGACTTAAGTGGGAACGTTTCCTGGTGCATTTAGGATAACCTGTCCGTTAACGCTGGTGCCTGCAACAACTGGAGACTGCAGCCCTTCCTTGCCAGGAAAGCCGAACGGCTCAAACTACGGGCATGTTTCCCGTCCCATCGTCCTGGCAGACAAAGTGACACCATAATTCAAGAGCGCCAGACACAACCAGTCTTTCAAATATCGCCTTGAATAAACTCCCTAAGGCAACACTATATTGCAACACTTATGCAAAAAATAGACTTGGAATAGCTGGGTTATATATACATATATATACAAATATAAGAAAACCTGGAATAAACTTAACTGTCCGAAATATGGTTTCAATTCAATCAATTCAGTATGCGAACTTTTCAGTATTCAAAAACTTTTTCAGTCATTTAAATTCGTCAAAACACATATAAATGCCAAATGGTAAACGCCTCGTAAGATATCCATTCATCTGCACTGTTTACCTTCGTCTGCTTCTCTTCACAACAGGTGCCGTAACCTGATTTTTCTTGGTTCTTGAAAGACTGAATTCATACACGGCGGCTATTAATTAAACAGTCACACATGTGTTAAAATGGCACAAAATCCACTTACCTCCTCAAAGACTGTGTCCTGTGTTTGGCGAAACCTCGGGGCGCTTTAAATGCAAGTGTTGTGAAATGTGCACGTATGAAGTTACAGTACTCGTTGGTCTCATATGTAGTACAGCGCACGGAAACACTAATTCTGATGATATAACGAAAACAATGACATTTTCAATTGCCCCAGTTATCTATTCTCGGTCCCGTTGGCATGTGACAGCCCCATTGCCACCGAAGCCGAGTTTTCTGAAAATCCATCAGGTCAAGCGCTCGTTCAAAAAGCCATTGTCGTATTTTTTAAAGTTTAAACATTTCTGTGATTTCTTTAAAAATGCGTCTGTCTCTTGCTCGTCTCGTGCATAACAGACGTCCTCCGCCACGCGCCCAAGGGTGTGTTTAAAGTCCTTGCCGAACGCACCCGGTCAAATTTACAAGCATCCTAAAAACTGAAAGCCCACTTTTATGGCGTTCGTTTCTTGACACAACACCCGAGAGAAGCAACTCTTTTCGGTTGCTGTCTATAAATCTATTCTGTTTGGTAACGTTAAATTTCTTGCGCGTCTGAGGTGGGCACAGTGCCCTGTAGCCATTGAACGACTGGAGTCTACAGCAGATCTGGTCCACAGTGTTTTGCCTCCTTCAAAGATCTGGCAGGTGTTTCAGTGAGAGTGGTGTAGGGTGGAGTTAAAAATAGATCAAGGCTGGAATAATGTATCCAGGTTAGCAGACAGTTCTGCTGTTAATTTACTGAGTTTTATAACCTGTCGGCAGGATTATGTAATAACAGCTACTGTGTGGACGCTGAAGCAACAAATTCTTATGTACGCAGCACTTGTTATTTTAACGTGATGCATAAAAATACAAGGTGCTCTGTGCTCCTAGAATCATATTTTTTCCACTATCATTCAGAGATAATAGACCAGCACTTAGAGTCACTGTTATAAAATGAAAAATACAAGGCTGATAATGAGTAGAGCTGCCAACTTCCTGCAGTTAGTTTTAATTAGTGGCTTTGGGTGAAAAACTTCAGTTCGGTAGCAAAATCGTCCTTAATGATATTGACAGAAATAGGTATGAGAACCTAAACTTCACATGCTCCTGGGTCAACATTCTTGTTGGAACAACCGCTGTTCTTTAGAACACAATGGAACTTCTTTTAAACTGTACCGAATTGAATTTATACCGAGTTGAATTTGAAAGGTCCTGATGATCTAGAACTCAGAACAGGTTATTTAACAGACATATTAACAAAGTGACATTTGTATTAGGATTTCGCTTTTATACAAGTAATGTTACATCATTCCTCTTTAATTCTCAATAGGTTTCATTGCCCAAAGGGCTAACATTAATTCATTAATGCATTTCCAATTATATTGTGTTCTTACTAATTAAAAATAGGATCATTAACACAATCTCATAGGGTAAATATGCAAAGTCTAACAGTTTGTGATAAAGAAAAAAAGATTAAAGAAGTCTGGATGAACGTCCACGATAATTACTGAAGTTGTTGTTTTATCTAAAGTTTATATCAAAATATTCGATCCTCTGAAAACTTATAAAGAAACCAACACAGAAATTCAATTGTTATTATGTTTTCAATTTGACTGTTTTATGAGCAACCAAAGCATGTTTGAAGATTTCTTGAAAAAATCAATTTGACAGCAGCTCCCCAAATGACCTTGAGATGGAACAGAGAGAAATGACAAGCCTATGCTATTGTCTTAAAATGATTATTGTCTACAGAATGGGGTGAGTTTCTGATGATGTAATTAAATCAACAACCTTTCAAACAGTGCCTCATCTTGACAGGACCAAAACTGGGCTAGAAAAAGCTGAGATGGAAAATCATCTACATGGAATTTAGAACCTAAATATATACCAACATAAATTCAACAGAAATGGTCTCATCAATCACAAAATCACATGGCTGCATAATTATTGGCTCACTCTCACAATCATCGTAACAAAGGGCAAACTTACATTAAGGAAAGGTTTCAATGAATAATTTTACATTGCATATTTATTGAGGCCATTTAAAAACACAATTGGACTAAATGGGGCCCTTTGAAAATTACAGATGTTGTGTTGCAGGCCACATGCCATTTCATTCCCCCGCCATTACACAGACAATACAAACTAATTGATTGTGATTGACACTCTGGGGAACATACTGTATAAAGCAGGACATAGCATATGGATGCTGTCAGTACCTCATACATCAGAACTGATTCTATTCAGTCAGGGTTAATTCAGACTCCATTAAAATGCTTAAAGGCCTTTGAAATGAAGATGACTTGACTTCTCACAGCAATTGCGCTATATTTGTCAGTAATATATTCAACTCTTGCCCTTTATGCTTTATTTCTATTAACATATAAACTTCATCATCATAAATTTAAGCTTAGACGGTACTCCAGCTGAAACACAGCACACTATTCAGCTAAAACACACTGTTTGCTTGATACAAAAAGAGGTATGAGGCAGAAGGTTTATGAGGCAGATGAAAGTATGAGAGTATATGAGGTAGAAATAGGCTTACTGTATTGAAAATGCTGTATTAAAGTATATATATAATTTAGTTGAATTGTTTTAATAATGCATTAAAAAGTACGCTGTAATCACATAGGCAATGTCTGGTAGGTACTTCCAAGATTAGAAAATTAGATTCTATAAATACAAAATAACTATATGAAGCCATATAATATATAAATATAACTATATGAAGCCAGTATTTGAGATAATACAAATGCAACCTTTTTTCTGAAAAGGTGCAATTTTAAGACACAGTCACCTGAGTTTAGAATAAAGTTGTATATTCATATTATAATATTTTTATACAATATATAACAGTATGCACCTCAGAAGAGGGCAGAGAAAAAGTGAAATGTGGCCATTGAGAGATGATGAATTGTGACTTTAAAAAAGTAAAACAAACAACAGTGGCTGTTGATATATTCAATTGGGTTACAATGTAGTATGATGTAAGAGTGGTCTGCTACAGTCACTGTACAGTACATTGTTTTTTAGGGTAATAAATAGTAAACAGTAAGAAGCATTGCTCTGGTCAATAAGAAAAACAGGATTTTACAAAATCACAATTGTTCTTACATGCATTTTTTATTCATCTCTGCTAATACAAATAAGAGCTGCAAAAAGCATTCCATAAAAAACAACATCTGCTTTAGAGCTCCTTTAATCTTGGAAAAGTGGCTGTTGTTACTGTCGTCTAATAAAAGTGACACCAACCCACTGCAAAAGAAAAAATGACAGCATTTAAGAGATCTCAAGAGAGTTTAATGGGCAACACAAAGGAATAAGAAAAGACTTTCATGGAAGTGAAAGTATTTTTTCTTACTCTGATAAAGATGCCAGTTTTAATCAGCATTTTTCTGGTTAACACTGGTTCGTGCTAATTCAGCATAGCCTAGTCAACCAGCATGGTTTTTTGACAATTGCTGGTTGACGTAGAGAAGTTTGCTGGTTAAAGAGGCTAGTAATTGTAAGCTAGGTTTCTCCAAAGCCATGCCTCACCAAACAAAATACATAGTTTGACAGGCAAACAGGACATCCTATCATTGCATTTTAACCAAATGCAATGATTGGATGAACATTTTGTGGCTCTGCGCCTTCCACAGAAGATATATTTCTATATAAATATATTTAGACCATGTTACGTAGTGATTGTTATCAGGATCTGGAGACTTTCAACCAGCATAACATAAAATGTTTCTTGAACAAAATTCCCTACCCTGCGTTTAAGCTAGTTAAGAAGCGTGGTAAGAAAACCAGCATAACAAGATCCAAAACCCGACACATGCTGGTGATCAGCAGTGAAGTTCTTTTCAACAGTGTTCACAGACAACAACAAAATATCAGAGCTTCTAATTCTGTATCCATCAACAAGTGTGAAACGGTTTGTTTTTCATGAAGATCTGGCAACATGCGTAACACAAAGAGCCAAATTATTCCTCTAAAGTACATTTAGAAAAGCCAGCCTAAATTGGTTTTTTCCTAGGTGCTTATTTGCCACATTATTTGGGTTGCCTCTTACTAATTGACTTTAATGTCTCAAAAGCCTAGACAAAAGACAATAGCTTAATTAAGCAGGGTGACAACAATGTAAGTAAAAAGAAAAAAATCAATATGCTTTTTCTCTGAATACATCTTCATGTGACATTAACGATTAGTCAGTAGATATTTGTCATTTAGCTGATACAAAACAGTGTACAGTACACTTACAGTATGATTGAGGCAATCTGCTATATTTACTTTGCAGCTACAGGTAAACTTAACTTTGACAGATGGTATGTTGACAGCAAAGATACACGTTTAGTCTGTTCTTGGCACAGTTTGATTAAGCAGATTTAGCATACAATCCCCCTGGCAAGAATGGACCATGATGTCAATTGGGAATTTCATTTGTGGGGAAATGGATCTTATTTGAATGCAAATCGCTGTCTAAATGAGACACTTTTTGGCACGCTTGTCAAATAACAAAGAACTGATAATGCTCTTAAGAATCTGTACTCCTGAATTCATAGTATTCTCACATATCTGAACTTAATCTAACCTTGTTTTAGATCTCGTTTGGTTTGTGTTTTAGAAACTGGGCTAGAGTGAAATGGTTTACTTTGGGGCCAGGAACAGGAAGTTGGTTTAGACATTTGGTACTATATAAAAGCCATTGCACATTAGAACAACCCCCTTGACAACTTCTCTTCACTTGCTAACCAAAAGGCCTCTTTTCCCCTGTTATTACTCCACTCACGATCATCTCCAACATCCATCTGTTTATTTACCTCTACTGCCATCATTTAAATGAATCTGCCTGGATTCAGCACAGAAGAACGTCTGCTGAGCTTTTGCCCTTGAGCCAGGAAATTCAATTGACTTGCTTCAACACACATGCATGCAAAAATGAATTATGTATCGCATGTTTAACAAAGTGTGATTGAGGGTTAAAACAAGCAGCAAGCAAGCAAACAAATGAACAGCTAAATACGGACTCATTAGGGTAAAAAATCATTTAAAGAATCTCAATGCACTGGATATTTAAACTTACATAAGCAACTTTAAGTAAACATAAATAAAGATAAATAGAAGAAAATCACCTTGAAGGGCTGTTTATGCTATAGCACGCTGTGTGTTGTTTGTACATGTTTCAGCTAATGCATTATAATGTTGCCTCTGATGCCCTCAGCCGCATTAAAGATCAATGCAGATCTACAACATCATGTTGAGGTCTGCTTCATTAAATCTAAAATAGTCGCCGCCGGGACTGAAAAAATGGATAAGCTGCAACATGCTCGTATGAAAACGTTTAGACTAAGACCATAATGTCGAGAACAAGCGACACAGTATTCTAGACACCACTTGAGAATCGGTATTGAGACGATGCGCGGCCTAGAAAACTGGGTCACACTCCAGGCCTTCAGAATGTAAATGCGATATATTTCAGGGGACTACAGAAAGGAGATTCGCATTGGGAGGAAAGACAAGGTGAAGAGAGGTGATAACAAAAATGGTTTAAAAAGATTTAGAGTGGAAAAGCAATTGGAGTAAATGGGAATGCCACAAAGTATAACAACAACAAATATCAGCGAAGCAAAAATATAATCATCATAATAAAATGTAATGGGAGCTATGTTTACAAACCTTTACAATCTTTACAATCACTGCTTCCTACTTACCAAACAAACAGTTTGTTTAGTTAATCAATTTTGTTCTTAATAATATGCTGTTGTTAATAAAACATCATTAACAACACAGTAATCAGATAAAGGCGTGTTTTAATACTTAGGTCAGATATAGTTCCACTTCACTACCTGCTTCATTTGAAGCTCGTAAATCCCAGAGGGAAAAAAAAACTCCCACAGAGAATTTAAATTGGAAAACCGAATTAATTATCTACTGCACATTTATACTCATATATCCATCCCGTAAACATTTTCCCATCACTAACATGGAAAAACAAATCATCACACATTCTCACTAAAACATATTT
>JAZGTK010013585.1:0-10989 GCA_036877625.1 Ambastaia sidthimunki | reverse complement strand
GCTGACTCCCCCTGGTGGTCACAGCCACATACTGTAGGGTCTTTGCATGTGTGTGTGATTGTGATAGTGTGTACCTGATATTGTGTGTGTTAGTTTAACTGTGCGTTGTGAGGGGAAGACAAAGCACACAGCCATTAGGGGCACAAAGGGATATAATGGTAAAAAACACTGAGTTCTTGTCTGAACCTTTAAATGCAGGACTAAAGTGTATTTGTGACTGTCGATAAAAGATTCAGCATGTACCTTTTTTGATTGATATTTGATTTTTGTTGCTGTATTTGACTTTAATTTAGACATTTAAGATTAGAATTAGAATTAGGCAGTATCCAGCTAACAATTTTGGATTGTATAAATGTTTCCCTAACTTTACAGAATGTTAGCCAACGTTCTGAGAATGTTCTCTGTTAGCTGGATAGTATTTGTATGTGTCTGTTATATACTGTGCAGTATTATTATGGTCCACTGGATGACACTGTTTAAAATGTGTCTTTGGTCATTCGATGTACACGAGATGATTGGACATCTTTGTACTCTCTCTCTCATACAGACATTCCTCCTCTCTTATTCAAGCTAGCAGTCCCCTGCTGTGTTTCTCACTCTTATTAACGCTAAGCTGTCAAATGCTTCTAAGTGACCCAACAGATGCACAGAGAGAATGAGGACCCTGTTGGGCCTCAAAAGGGCGTGTTTGTCTCGCAGCTGCGGTGGGAGCTGTGAATCCCAGTGCTCACTTTAATCATCTGCTACATCATAAAATAGATAAAAGGACACATTGACTGCTTACATCACAAAGCCACATTCAGCTGGCATATAGATCATCTGGTCTGGTATAACATAAGCAGGCAGGTACAGTCACACTGAAAGGTCTCACAGGTGGTCCAGAGTTCAGATATTTCTGAATCTTAAGTTCTACCAAGATATTGAATTTCCAAATTATATGAATGACATATAGATAATGATAGATACATACAATTATTACACACAGCTTTAGACTGATCAAGTTAGATTCTTTAGTGCTTTACAGTATCAGAATAGAATATACATGAGCTTCCATGGTTTGGTTCTAAAGATTACACTATCCTCTCCTTCTCTTCTATGGAGAAACAGAATAAATGGTTTGTCATTGATGATTTGTGAGTGTATGTGTTGTAAAGATGAGAAAGGAGGAGCTTTTGAAGCAGAATGGATTGAAAGACAGGAGAAGAATAAATGAATGGGCAGACAAGAACAATGGAGGGGTTTCTGTAAACAAGCTGTGTGGCATGAGTGTGTGTTTAACTTATTTGCTGAGGTGTTCATTGTGTAAGCTGTGTTCAGTAACTGAAGCAATGCATGAAATTCCAGGAGAGCTTTTTACAAATAGCATGGAAGACTTTCATTTTAACTAGGGTCAGAGATCACATTTGACCAAGGTTAAATTTAGGTGCCAGAGGAAGTCACATCATCTCATCTTAAACTGAACATCTCTAAGGATTGAACAAACAGGAATGACACAGTCAGACAGCAGACACAGCTGAAGTGTTTGAATGTGTAAGCACTCAGTGTCACAACCTTTTTAAAAGGATTGTATAAACTATGTGAGAGAGGGAGAGAAAAAAAGCATCTCGTGATTTTTTTGCTGATTGTGGACTTTAGCGCTATTCTTATTCATCACTTAAGCTTGTTTATCTTTTTTCTTCTGCTTTCTCTCTCTCTCTCTCTCTCTCTCTCTCTCTCTCTTTCTCTCTCTCTCTCAGAGGGACGTTAGTTACATTATTTTAAATCATTCTTATGTAACTGGCACAATCACAGGAATTAGCTCAATATTTCATCCCTGCAGACATTGTATAATGTTAACACATAAATGTTTATGTTTTTAGGACCTTTTGATTTGTAGTGTTACATTGCTGTTAAGTTTTATAAAAGTTAATAACTTTTTCTGATAGACAGAAAAGTGTTTGCAGAAGCAAAAGTGTTTAATTATGTGTCTGTCTGCAATTGTTATCTTAGAACACATTCTGATTGGTCAGAAAATATATCTCTACATTTCAAAGAGCGGAAACCAGAGGACCTATAGCATATCTGTGTGAAAATCCCCAGCATCCCGAGAAAAGCCAAAGGTCATCACTGTCAGTCCCATCCATTATGCAGTCTTTGATTCATTCATATCAGATTGTTAGTTTTGCAATAAAAATTAAAGCACCAGAATTATATGTTTTGTAAGCATATTTTACATACCTTTTTATTGTAATTAAGTTATTGTGGCAATGTGGCATTTTGTCAAATTTGTTGAACATTTACATCTTTTGCCTCTTTGTATTTTGTTCCATAAATGCGATTTTAATGTGCTTTAATTATTTCAATATGGGATGTTTTTCTTGGTTAGATGATTGTGCTAAATACACTGACATACTTTTAATCTGTTCAGAATGACTGGATTCCTTGCCTCATAGTCTTGCATGTTTTTCATAAACAATAATATGGCAAGATTAAGGATTAAATATTTAAATATATTAATAAAAAACAAATATTTTAATATTTAATTAAATATATTTATAGAATTCAATAATTTAAAAAATGATTCAGTTTCAGTTTTGAAGGCTTCATGTTTTGCCCTTTTACTGTCCTCTGCATAAAGGAAACACATTGCTGATCTCGTAGCCACCTTCACTGACTTTTTATGAATGGATGTTTTACGTAGCATGTCTTCAAACTGAACCTGATTCTGCTTAATTCTTCTGTACTGCCACAACTTTTTCACAACGTTTTCATCATAAAATTAAATAAACAATGACAAAGATAACAATCTATGGTCAAATTAATCATCAGTCCAGTATTACTGTCTAAGGCTGTCAGAGGACACTTTAGTAGTGTTTTGGTGATGTTTAGCATTATAGAAATTATTGTTATTTATGTATTTTAATGTTTGCTTTATTTTCATATAAGACAGCATCAGAGTATGTGACAATTGATTTATATGATGTTTAGTTAACAATTTTATTGACGGACTGATTAGGTTTATTGATCAATTACTTATTGTAATAATTAATTGATATGCTAAACAACTATATAGCAGGTCACATGATTATTAATGATTTTTTTTGTTTTACAGGCCATGACCATGGCTGCTTTCCTGGTAGCTTTGGTGCAGATGTCTCTGTTGCCATTAGCTTTTGGAGGTGCATATTATGGGCACAAGCCACATCCTCAGCAACACCAACCTTTACCACAGATGGCTCACTTGGGCATGGGAAAGGACGTACCACACATGCCATATCCACACTACAGAAAAGACCTACCTATGCACATTAACAAAGGCCAGGTTACTAAAGGTATAAACAATTGTCGTTTTTAGCACCTATGGTATCTAATACTCAATTTTATTATATTTAATTAATAATTATATTAAATAATAATTTATTATAATACATTGTATTTCTACAGTGCTTTTGCAAACATGCATTGTTGCAAAGTAGCTTTCACCAAACACTTTAGTAAAACTGTACAAAACAATTCTTCAAAAATATGCAATAGTGCTTGTTTTTTTGCCTGGTTGTGAACTTATTTTTTCTTTACAGGTGAGACTGTTGCTAGAGGTGAGCAGGGTATTCCAAGAGAGACTGGACCTCAAGGCCCCCCTGGACCACCTGGGCCACAAGGACCTCCTGGGCCTCAAGGTACTGGGATTGCAGGCCCCCCTGGAAATCTAGGACCACCTGGTCCTCCAGGATTTCCTGGAATTGGTAAGCCAGGAATGCCAGGTGTGCCAGGAAAGCCAGGGGGTATTGGGGAGCCTGGACAGCAAGGTGAACAGGGTCCCAGAGGTGAAGATGGACAGCCAGGCATGACTGGGCCACCTGGTCCTCCTGGACCTCCAGGCCTACCAGGAATTGGAAAGCCTGGTGGACAAGGATTACCAGGACAGCCAGGTGGTAAAGGAGAGCCAGGACATAAAGGTATACCAGGTTTCCCAGGCTTACCTGGACCTAAAGGAGACAGAGGAATTGGACTGCCAGGCCCACAAGGGCCCAAAGGGCCAGCTGGGCCACCAGGGCTCCCAGGAAAGGCAGGATTACCGGGAGTGGGTAAACCTGGTCTTCCTGGTGTGTCAGGCCCACCTGGCTTGCCAGGAAAACCAGGACAGCCTGGGGAGCCAGGTCCAAATGGTCAATCTGGTGAACAGGGTCCACAAGGACTACAAGGGATCCCTGGTATTGGAAAGCCAGGAGAAACAGGATTACCAGGACAGCCAGGTGCACCTGGGCACAAAGGATTAACAGGACCACCAGGGCTACCAGGGAAACCTGGTTTACCTGGATTTGGCAAACCTGGATACCCTGGCCCAAAGGGTGAAAAAGGGATGGGAGGACTGCCTGGCACACCAGGACCAAAAGGAGACAAAGGTTACAATGGTCAACCAGGTATGATTGGACCACCAGGTACAACTGGGCCCCCGGGTGCTCCAGGACCAATTGGGCCCCCAGGTGGAATAGGAAACCCAGGACTAAAAGGAGAGGGCGGTGCAGAAGGAGCCAAGGGAGATCAGGGACCTATTGGGCCACCAGGTCCTTCAGGATTTCCTGGCCAACCAGGCCTCCAAGGTGAGGATGGAGATCCCGGTCCAAGAGGTCTACCAGGACCCACTGGTCCTAAAGGAGAGGATGGAAACAATGGTCAACCTGGTGCCCCAGGTTCACCTGGCCAACCTGGTCTGAAAGGAGAAAATGGTCAGCCTGGTTTAGAAGGACCGCAAGGTCCTAAAGGCATTCCAGGACTTGTTGGGCCAGGTGGACCAATTGGACCTCCAGGACCTTTTGGGCCAAAGGGAGAAGTTGGTCCACCAGGCCAAGCTGGTCCACCTGGTGAAGGGATCCCTGGTTCTACTGGTCCTTCTGGTCCTCAAGGTCCATCTGGCCCAAGTGGTCCTCCAGGTCAGCCAGGAACTCCAGGTCCACCAGGGCCTCCAGGACCTCCAGGTCCCCCTGTTTCCCCTGACCTGATGGGTGTTCTTCCTGAGATGGGCCCAGCCCTTGATGGTATTAAAACTGGTGGGTACAAAAAAGGGAAGTATGCTGGTGGTAGTAATATAATGGGTGCTAATGCTTTGGAAATGCCTGCTTTCACTGCCCAGTTGACCACACCATTCCCTCCAGTTGGCACACCAATAGTGCTTGACAAATTGCTGTATAATGGACGTCAAAATTACAATCCCCAGACAGGTGTGTTCACATGTGACCTTCCAGGCATCTACTACTTTGCCTATCATGTGCACTGCAAGGGTGCCAATGTCTGGGTGGGGCTCTACAGAAATGGGGAGCCACTGATGTATACATATGATGAGTACACAAAGGGATTCCTTGATCAGGCATCCGGAAGTGCTGTGATTCCTTTACAGTCTGGAGACACAGTTTACTTACAGTTACCATCCGACCAGGCAGCTGGATTTTATGCAGGACAGTATGTCCACTCCTCCTTCTCTGGCTTTTTACTATACCCAATGTAAAAGGCAAGAATAAGTGAGATTCAAGGGTAAAGGAGAAGGAAAGACATTAAAATGACTGTATTTTTTAAGTCCATTCTCACAGGAAAAAAGAAGACAAACATATTTAAATGCAACCCAGCCATATCCATGTACAGGCTGTGTATATGCAATGATAAATAACAGAGTACTATCTTTATTCTGATACGACTACGTGCACAAAGACATTCACAAACTAGAACAGGAGTTCTCAGTTCAATACCACATTTTAACAGGATTTTTTAAAAGATTGTATTTGTAATGTATTTATGGATTTGTTTAATTAATGGTATTGGTATCCAACATGACTACACTTTATTTTTTGCCATTGTGACATTTACTAATATCTATGTCTAGAATGAAATTACAATTTAAAAGATATTCTAAATTCTTCTAAATATTCTAAAGGTTTTTACATGTGTAATGTTGTAACACACTGCATGAACAGCAAACTTATTACAACAAAATGTATGTGTTTGTATGTTTATGAGCATGTTTGTGTGTGTCTGGTCTGTAATAATCTATGTGAAAAGTTTTACAATAGACTTTTTTCTCTATGATTACAGTTAAGTATGAATACATCTGTATAAAAACTACTTGTTTCTATAATGAACAATTGAACCTGTTAAGTGGGCCTACATAGTATTATTCAGAATCATAAAAATCTCAGTCATAAAACTACCACCAATCATTTACCACTTCCTCATCTTAAAGAATGTCAATTTTAGTTTTATTGATTACTGATTTACCAGGTCTAGTAAGTAAATCTTTGTTTTTGATATATTGATCACATTGCCAACAACAGTAGCTAAAGATATGTAATCAACAAATCCTGCATTTTACTCCCTTTTTTATTTTTTGACATTTTCTGATTTTCTGTGATTTTCTTTTCTAAATAAAAGTGATTTACATCCAAAATTGTTAAATTATTGTGCACCACTATTGTAACAAGTACATGATATAATGCTTGCAAACACAGGTAACAATGTCTGATTGATTGGTAATTTATTGACAAACATGCCAAATACTCCAAAAAACACATTCCAGTTTTAAGATCTTCAAAACTGTGTATAATTATTGTTTTCTATGACGTTATTGTCATAGTGTTATTTAAATTGTTGCAATTAACATTTTTTTTAACCTAAATGTTTAAAAAACAAGGCTACTGCCCCTTTAATGTATGGGTGGGCATGCGCTAACAAAAACAGTTTTCATGAACCGTTTTAAAGTAAATAGTAAAAAGGATAAATAAAGGGTTGAAATAAGGGTTATATCCAAATTCAGTTTAGTTGTATGTTGACAACTGAAGGAATAAAGATACTTTTGATTGTGCTGCACAGGGATTCAGTAATGTGCTAGCTGTCCTGCAATTCTTTGCCTTTTATCAAACCAAACTGTGTCGAAACTAACAATGTGCATAAGACGATTTGCATCCTGCTTTGTGGTCAGTGATGCTGAGGATGCGCAGACTGGGATGCTGCGTTGTCAAATCACATCTCGTGAAGGGGCGGAGATTCTGTCGCTCCGTTCTGCGCATGAGCAGCATATGTTGCGATAATAAAAGGGGCTTTGTGGTTTAGCATTTCCTCATTTTCTTTTAGATACGATATTACCCTTCGGTCACATCTCTGCAATCCATAGCACGGTAAGTTTTATCTAAAAATCGGCGTCGCATGAAATAACCACTTAAACATGTTCGATGATTAGATACAGTAAATTTATTGATCAGGAAGCCGGCCGGCAAAATCTGTCTATGTTTTTTATAACTCAGATTTTACATTTGATTCACGTTGCATGTCTATGTATCAGCATTTAACAGAATGAATCATAATGTAGCTGTGAACGAGTATATTCGGTTTAATCGGTGCGGTTATTATGTACTAAACATCAATACTAAATATTTCGATTTTTAAAAATTTCCATTTCTGTCGGTGTTAAAAAGTAATTTGTCATTTACAAAACTGTCGTATTATGTATAAGGCTCGGTGAGTAACATTTGTATGCCATTAGCAGACATCTGGAAATTGCCATGGCATCACGCGCAGGCCCAAGAGCTACAGGGACCGATGGGAGTGACTTTAAACACAGAGAGAAAGTAGCATCTCACTATCAGATGAGGTAACTATATCCTTCATCCAGTAAAGGAAATTATAATACAAATAACTGCAATAACTGTAAGTATCAGAATATTTGAAATATGACTGTCTTGCAGTGCATCGCTGAAATCAGAGATCAAGAAGCTCACAGTCGTCCACTTCCTATTATGGTTGCTGGTGGCAGCTCAGGTGGCTGTCAGTCATCTCAAACTGGTGTCACATGACCTGGTGGCTTTGCCCTATCAGTGGGAGTATCCATACCTACTGAGTCTTCTGCCCTCGTTGATCGGTGCGCTGGCTATGCCAAAGAACAACATCAGCTATCTGGTGATCTCCATGATCAGTGCTGGTTTGTTCTCAGTGGCACCCCTGATTTTTGGGGCAATGGAAATGTTTCCTCTGGCCCAGCAGCTGTACCGGCATGGCAAGGCCTACCGCTTTATCTTTGGCTTCTCTGCTGTCTCTGTGATGTATCTGCTCATGGTGATAGCTATTCAGGTGCACGCCTGGCAAATCTACTACAGCAAGAAGCTCCTGGATGCCTGGTTTAACTCAACACAAGAGAAGAAGAAGAAATAAACATGTTACTGACTTGATTTACCCATCGTCATCATCACTGTTTCTGTCTTAGTTTTTCCTGTACACTGCATGAGAATATTCTCTTATTTAAGTATATTTGTAATTTACCAAAAATAAAAAGCCAACAAAGCATACCTTAAAGTTCACGTTTGTTTTCACATTTGTTTAAATTGTTTTATTTGTGAAACTATGTTTAAATTAAAATCTATTTTTTTCTGTTATCTAAATAACCTATGTTATTTCAAATTTAAACATGTAAACTGTTTTTATTTTGGAATGTACTCATCAGAAACATTTGCATAATTATTTTAAATGCTTTATAAATAAATAATTTCTTTATATATATTTGCAGTTTTTTATACTGATAAGAGGGGGAGGTCAGGCTGATCTCAACATACAGTAATTAGTTTAATTTTTATTTATTTGTGTTATTTATTATGTAAATAGGCCTACTTTTAAACGAATTAAACATGAGATACAAATAGCCTTATTTTAAATAGGTTTAGTAACAAAATGCATTCAGACTCCATATAAGCCACCTCATCAGTAGTCATTAAATTAAAAAGAAGTCCAAGCAGTTTGGACACTGCGCATGCGCGTTTGTGGTTTTGCCACGTACAGGTCGCTGTGAGGCGTTTCCGATTAGTCAGTCAGTCAAGCGTCGCTCAGCAGAAGTCCGGGACTTATAGACTGCTGCTGAGATCAACACGTCTAAACCACCAGGTAAAACACGTAACTTTTTGTATAAACATGTATTTATAGTTATATGATCACTTGTGAGTTTTTTTAGGAGGCCTTTCAAAATGAATTATTAGCGGTTAGCCGGTTGTCAACCAAGCTAGCATTAGCTTAGCATTTGGGAAAATAGGGCAAGCTAAAAAAAAGGAGACGTTGTCCATGAAAGTCAGGGGTTTAATCGCGTTTATAATGTGTTTTAATAGTGTTTTGTGAAGCAGTTGAAATGATCTTTTAAATCGTTTGTTTTAGATTCTTGTAAATTTTTTATCCTTGTACGCCGGCAGAGTTGTTATGCTAGACCCTCATTTGACAGGAAGTCGCTGTATCATCAGGTGATTTTAGGCCCGACGGGATGTTTAAATGGATCATTTTTTGGCAATAACGTTAAACGTCATGATCGCGTGATGAATAGAAATGGCCTATTGTTTTTTTTGTTTTTTTATAACCAAAACATGCCTCTTGACCTTCAGTTGTTAAGAGACTTTTGGATGCCAGTTTATCTGAAAAACGTGGTTTTGCAGTAACAGTCGTTTTCATGAACATTAATTATTCCTGCCAAGTGTTAAAATAATACAAGAATTTGACAAAAGGAAATATTAGCATCATGTAGGTCGCTATTGCATTTGATTGACAGGTTGCCAAGCAGTAATTTCCTTTATTATTTCCTTGATCCAGCACACAAAGATTGCCAAAACACTTGGCTTGAATCACAGTGCTGTTAGGATTAAATGAAAAATCTGTTCATATTGATGGGGTTAATAAAGGTCTGTCCACATGCAACGCAGTACTAGGTTAAAACGAACGGGAGGAACATAACTAAACTAATCAGAGGAAGAGAGTCTATGTTCTGATAAGTTTGTCCCTGATTGATTAGATACACATTCATATATTGTGATCAAAACCACCAAATGAGTCTCTCTTCATTACAGGCTCTGTTTCAACAGGCCAAAGTCTGTGTTGGGAGAGATTGTGGGTCTGCCAAATCATCTTATATCTTATGACCCTTAGACTTTTATAGTATTTTCCAGCACTTACCGTACAGTAGGACGTTGCAGATGACTGAACTACGACCTAATTAGTATGAGGCTTTGCACTGCCTTTTCTTTCTCTATTTTATGGTCATTTTTAGTATAATTTGCACATTAGAGTGAATGACTTCTCTTATAAAAGATATAGGCCTGCTCTTAACATTTGCTGCTTGGTTGTATTATTCTAGTCATACGATCTGTGGTACAGTGATTATTCATGGCCTTGACGTGTTTATATTGATAACAAAAGCAGGAGAGCTAGCTGTGGGTACAGAAACTCATTAAGTTACGACTATCATGTTTCATGGATATCTCCTGTGTAGTGTGTGTGGTCTGAGCAGAAGGGACATACAGTCTTTGCTTCAAAGTAGATAATTAATGATTATGTCATAGATCATGTCTTGGTTTAACTCTGATGGGGTCTGTAAGTGTGTATGCATGCATGTATATATAAGTTTACACTGTTGCACCCCTGTAGTATGCTTGGTTTAGTCGCTGCACTGATCCCTTGAGGTGTGATTAAATAGTAATGAACAGCTATGGGGAGCCAATTGTAAAATTAAATGTGTAACAAAAACTGGTCAAATTCTGTCTGATTTAACTACGGAAACATTATGTACTTTTTATTATTATATTAATGTTAAATGAATTGAAGTGTTATACATAAATCTAAACATTTATGTAAACTGAGTTCTTTAGTTTCAGCAGTTTTGTGCCTCGTGCCTCACATGCCTCAGTGCCTCATTTACTGTTATATCAGCCCAAAACCAATGAATTGACTAGTAGTAGCAGCAACAGTAAAAATACATTTATTCCAGCAGTATGAATGGCCAGCTGGACCTGAGTGGGAAGCTGATCATTAAAGCTCAGCTGGGGGATGATATTCGCCGGATCCCCATTCACAATGAAGACATCACTTACGACGAGCTCCTGTTGATGATGCAACGCGTCTTTCGTGGGCAGTTGCAGAGCAGCGATGAGGTCACCATCAAATACAAGGACGAAGGTCAGTTATAGTCTTCAAAACATGCATGTAACAATCACATAGACC
>JAZGTK010013584.1:0-14232 GCA_036877625.1 Ambastaia sidthimunki | reverse complement strand
AGTTGTAATCAATACAAGCATTTGGTATTTAGGCCTGTCTGGGACATTCTTTAACAGGAAAAAACTGTCTTTGGTATATGTATTTATCGGAATCCTATATGTTCTGTCTCTCTCTCCCTCTCTCACTCCAAATATATACTGTATATATATATAGATATATATGTAAAACATATATATGATATATATGTATATGTGCAATGTTTTAAAATTAAGACAAGACACAATTTGTCACTTAGTATTGTACTGTCCCAGCTAACAAGAAACATTCTTGGAACGTTGGCCATTGTTCTGTAAAAGTTCTTTCAAAGTTATCAAAAACGTTCTTGCAGTAACGTTAGTAGAACGTTTTTTAACATTATGTATCATATTTAAAAAACTTTATTCTTTAGTTATTCTTGGCCTTAAGTGAAACGTTTTAAAATGTCACATAATTTTAAAAAAAATTGAATGTTCTTATAATATCTTATAACGTCAACGTCTAAAAACTGGATCTTTTGACCATTTCAAGAACAAAAATAACAAAATAACATTTTTTACATTTTTATTACTTAATGGAAACTCTAGTGAAACATTTTTGCAACCTAAAATTGTTAGCTGGAGTTGCAGACATCAGGGAATTTGATCATCAGTTGAGAAAGAAATTCTTGATGGATGATGGACTGAATCTGAACTCATTTATGCTGCTGTGTGTCTCGCAGGAGTTTGTGATGATTGTGGTGTTTGGTCTGGAGTATTTTGTGAGGGTCTGGGCTGCAGGATGCTGCTGCAGGTACAGAGGATGGCAGGGCCGATTGCGCTTCGCCAGGAAGCCCTTCTGTGTCATAGGTAAACTTAGAGTTCACTTTGCATGGAAATACAAGTATGCATACTGAGTGAATGAAAGGTGTTTTTAAGGGCTTGGTGTCTGTCTTTGTTTCTTTCTTTGTGTGGCTATATAGACTTCATTGTCTTTGTGGCGTCGCTGGCAGTGATAGCAGCAGGCACGCAGGGAAACATCTTCGCTACATCTGCTTTGCGCAGCATGCGTTTTCTGCAGATTTTGCGCATGGTGCGCATGGACCGCAGAGGAGGCACCTGGAAGTTACTGGGCTCTGTGGTGTACGCTCACAGCAAGGTGACAAGCAGATGTTGATCCATCCTATTAACACCAAAAGACAAACTTTGTTACGTTTAGTTCATGTTGGGAATAGCAATAGAAAGTAGCAAATTATGTTTATTATGTCAAATTATATGTACAATACATACATACAGCATGTGTGTGCGTGTGTGTGTTTGTGTGTACACACATAATATACACATAATAATATATCTCACTCCATCTCTGTCTGTTTAACTTAATTTTCTTTGTGTGTTTCAGGAGCTTATCACTGCCTGGTACATCGGCTTCCTGGTTCTGATCTTTGCTTCCTTTTTGGTCTATTTGGCTGAGAAGGATAACAACCAAGAGTTTTCTACTTATGCTGACTCCCTCTGGTGGGGAACAGTAAGTACTGCCTCCACTGAACTCACGTACTACACTCACTGCTGTCACAGCTGTTTCTTATACCTAGTTCTCTGGCTTAAAGTACTTTTGTGTGAATTAAAGTTTCAGCTAATTTGTTTGATTTCAGGCTGTACTGGAATTAGAAATCCATGTTTTAATCCATGTGTGTTAGCTTTGAAGCCACAACAATAACAGTTGTTTTCCTGGAACTACACAAAGATATTAATGACTCATCCTGCACTACACAAATTTTGTCCAATCAAAAATCCACCCCAAATTTCTTCTTCAATAGGAAATACGTTAACACAGGACAGAATACTGCATTTATCAATTAAATTCACTTAGTTTCGAACAATAACCTGGATTTGTTAAGTTAGAAACAGTACAGCCATATTCTTATCTCCACTGTATGAACTCAGATAACCCTCACTACAATCGGCTACGGTGACAAGACTCCACACACCTGGCAAGGTCGGCTTTTAGCAGCTTGCTTTGCCCTGTTGGGAGTGTCCTTCTTTGCACTGCCTGCTGTAAGTACCACTAGTTCATTTCTGCCGTTGGCATTTCACTTTCCCCTGATCCCAGATCAGTTAACGGCCCTCTGTTGTCTCTGTAAGGGCATTTTGGGGTCAGGGTTTGCTCTGAAAGTTCAGGAGCAACACAGACAGAAACACTTTGAGAAGAGAAGAACCCCCGCTGCCAACCTCATACAGGTAATCACCCAATCAGCAACACCTGCAGCTCATGTTTCTGTCTTAAAGGGATAGTTCACCCCAAAATGAAAATTCTTCCATCATTTACTTACCATCATGTCATTCCAAACCTATTTGGCTTTTTTGCTTCTGAGGAACACATAAGAAGTTATTTCGAAGTACATTGCTAACCAAACAACAGTGGCACCCATTGACTTCCATTGTATATCCAGCTAATGAGGAACATTCTCAGAACATTGGCTAATGTTCTCTAAAAGTTTACATTCTTGTAGTAATGTTAGTAGAATGTTTTTTTGTTTTATAAATCATATAAATAAAAAACATTAAGTTGTTTAAAAAACATTACTGAATAAATAGTTTAAAAAACTTTTTTTTTTTTCTTATAACCAAGCAATAACGTTAATACAACATCTTAAAACTAGACATTTTAAAGGTTCCTAGAACTTAAAAAAAAACACTTTATGGAAATATATGAAACATTATGGAAACATTCTTACAACCTAAAATTGTTAGCTGGGTAGACCACTAGACATTAGAGACAATAGAGATGACAATAGAAACATTTCTCAATGCATTTTTGTGTGAACTATCCCTTTATTTTTTATTTCCCTGTCCAAATCTGTGTATGTTTCTGTGTGTGTGTGTGTGTGTGTGTGTGTGTGTGGTGTGGTGTATCGTGATGTAGGCTGCATGGCGTCTCTACTCTACAGATGCTCAGCATTCATATCTCACAGCTACCTGGTATTTCTATGACAGTATGCTGCCATCTTTCAGGTAAGTTTTCCTGTATAGAGATGCTCATTTGTGCAAGACTGAACTGACCGTGTGTGTAATTGATATGTTTGACAAGTGGCTTTGGATCTTTACGGTCATGATTTCATACATAAAGGGTTCCAAACACTTTTCCATAAGCCAGATCAGTTTGATTCGTTCATCTTGGAATAAATATGTTTTACTACACAGTAAACGATAAGCAGACATTACAATGTTTTTGTCATTGAGTCCTCACACACACAGACACAATGTTCTTTTAAAACCGCTTCCGCTTTAATTAAACATGCCATTTTTGACCCAGAAATCATGATTTAATTGATTGGTTTGGAGTTTTTTGTTTTTGCTTTATTCATCTGCAACATTCATTTTTGCATGTGTTTTTATGATTAAGATTTTAATGACTAGACTTTCCATGAGATTTTATTTAATTGCTGTTCATAAAATAAAATGGGGTGGAAAGGGGGAGAAATAGAAATTGTAACCAGATTTTTACTACTCATTTAATGGCACCTAAAGTTATTATGTGTATGTTCCTGAACAATATAATAATACAAACATTTTAATTTATTTTCCAAAAATCTGTCTGAAAGGCAAAATTGTTTAATTAAATGTATTTTTCAATTCCTTTTTAATTCCTAAGTGCCTCAATAAGCTTCAGTATGTACCACATGTGTGAATCCCATTAATATATTTCTATTTCTCTCTAAATAATGTTTATCCCTATGTGTTTTCTCTGAATTAATTTGACTAATTATCATTCATTTAAAATGACAGGGAAGTGTATATTTCAGCACACAGATAATAGTTTAACATCTTTATAAATGAGAATGCAGATCTTTTATCAAATAAATGATCCCTGTCTTTTTAAAATGTTTTCAATGGTTAATTTACCATTTTGCAGTTTTTGTCTTTGTTTGGCTCCTCTTTTTTTCCTTTTTTGTTTTGTTTTGTTTCTTTATCATGTTTTATTATTTTTATTTTTTGCCTGTGGGTCAGAGAACTGACATTATTGTTCAGTCACCTCCAACGGCCTCGTAGCGCCAAGAAGGTTCTCCACAACTCCTACCACACCTTGCTGTCGGGGCTCCGGCCGTATAGCTCCCCCTACCTGTCGGGGGACAGGTACGGCACTGTCCAGTTTTAATTTTCTTAGCGAACACTAACTCTCCACTGCTTTTATATATTACATTCACACAGAACTCCAGTGTACTGTCACTGCTGAGTGTAGTAAAGTCTCAGTTCATGACGATACTGATGAGATTGTGGTTCACTATCCGACACTTTCATTCAGTCTCAAAACACCATAACAGAGCACAGGGTAACTTGAATGAACTGCAGTCAATACTGTGGTTTTCCTTGTGTGTTTTGTGTGTACTCTGTGTTTGCTAACATTTTATATCTTGTTTCTTGTTGTGCTGATACTAATACTATCTATACTAGGCCATTGAAAGATTAATCAGATATGTGATTAGGTAACAATTTCAGAGAAGCATTTGATTTCATTGTTGAGTAGAAGAAACAATTTAATAAAATATGAAGATCTAAAGAGATATAAATTTGTCGTTTTTCACATCCTTTGATACCCAGCTAACAGGGTAAGAACATTGGCTAATGTTCTCTAAATGTTCTCTTAAATTTAACAAAAATGTTATTTAAAAACTCTTATCATATCAACTATCATTTATGTTGAAACATTATTCCTATGTAGCTAGTGGAACGTTTAAAAACATCACATCTAAAACAAAATTCAGAAGTTACTTAAAGGAAACATTCTTACAACCAAAACTTGTTAGCTGGGTATTCACTAGCAAAATCCCCATCCATAGCAGATTGTGTGGCATTTTTAGCGTCCATAACATGCAAAATAAATCACATATATGATGCTGGTCTTGTACAATGACCTTTGTGTGTGCATATATATGTGTGTGGGTGTGAGCATTTGAAGTTTACCCTTTGACCTTTCAGTGTCTCTCATGCCCCAGACATCTTCATTCTACCCTTTCACTGAACTTCTCCATTCTCCTCCTCTGCTCTTCATCTTTCTGCCATCACTCCATTCATCCTCCAATCCATGTTTCCAGGAGGACAGACGTTTCATGCAGGTTTGTGGTAGAACTTTTAAGCAGGCTTTGTTTTGTCCAGTGGAAAGTGTCACAGGCCCTGCTGTGTTTATAGTTTGAGGTGCTTTATGTTCAGAGTGACAGTGCTAAAATATTAACCTGGGACACAACAACGATCAGTCTTTTCATTTATTAGCATCAAATAAATTTGGTATATTCCAACATGCCGGTATCCTCGCATGCCACCCCCCTTCACCCACTTGCATGCGATCAGACTTCCCTCTTCTGTCCCTAAATGCTTTATTATCTGACCTTTCACCCTTACATGTTGCACATTTGTATCTCTTACAACTGATCCTGGATCAGATTTTAATTTCAGTGCAAAGTAAGTCAAGATGTGCTGAAAGGATCCTGATCCAGATCCTGAATCTTGAGCGTGTGTGTGTGTGTGTGTGTGCGCGTGTGTGTGTGCCGTGTGTGTGCGCGTACGCGTGTGTGTGCGTGTGTGTGAACAGACCAATCGTTTCTCTAGAATCACTTATTTCTCCACTTCTTATTAAGTTACACTTTGTTTTGAAGTGCATGAGTTATTGCCTTAGGAATATTAAAAAAATGCTGAAAAGAAATGTGTACTTAGAAATATAGTATTTCCAATATAGTATAAAATATTTCCAAATAATGGACACAACTGTGTTTTGTCTGTTAATTGTCAATTAAACAATAATATTTGTTTACTATTTATATTTATTATTATTATATAGAGACATTTTATGTGTTTAAACTAGCTACATTTAATGCGTTGTTAATTTTATGTTAGATAAAAGTTAACCTACACGTCTTATATTTCTCACAATGAAAAAAGTGGAAATTGTGCTACTATGCTTTGCAAAAGAAACATATATACAGTATGTATCAAATTCATGCAATGTGCCGCCTAACTGAGAAAACTGGATCCATATTTGTTTACAAGAAGAAAATTCACATGCATTGTATTGCATTACATATGAAATTTGTAATGTTTGCCCACCATCCCTTGATAATATGCACACTAAAACCAAGTGTACACCCTGTGTCCCAGCACAGCTCACTAACCCTCACGACCCCTCACGAATCCCTCCCTCTGCCTTGTGTGTCTCTTCAGTCAGCTCGTATCTAAAAAGCGGGGTTTCTTCCGGATTCATGCTGGCAGTAAGCAGAGGTATCCATGTGTGATGTGCCTGTGCACACCGGGCACGATCTGTCGCACCCCCAGTGCCTGAAACTCTCTGAGTCTTACTGATCTAGTGCAGCTCAATGCATTCAGTGAGTTAGTTACCCATAATGCCTTCTGTTTTTAAGCATTTGTGTGTTTTGTGTTCGGAAGTATAATTCAGTGGTGTAGGATCAATTGATTTGAATTTAAAGTCAGCATGTATTGCTGTTTACAGCACCATAATGTGATATTGAAGAGATAATATAGGACAGCGTTTAATTTTATTCATTAGTTTGTGACCTGATGGCGGCCATTACATATCAGAATACAATTAACACAGAATAAACTGTGTCTTTTTGCTAAATAACTCATTATTAGTTACTTGTGTGTTGAATAACATTATTCAGTAGTCTATGCTGCCTAAATTGTGTATGAAATTTTCAATTTATTACGTTTCGACTAAAGAAGAAGACAATTAAAAAAACATTTAAAAAAAAACAATTAAAAAAACATGCATGGATTCCTTCACAATAAGACCAGGAACATGCATTAATATTGTCATGATTTAAAATTGACTTCAGTTATTTATGTTGATTATATTATATATATGGTTATATTATTATATGATTATATTGAAGTTGATAAAAGGTGAATATTCAGTGATATAATAACTAAGCACACTGTGATTATAATGTTATGATGTCATTCTCAGACTGGGCTTTATACATTCCTTCTAAAGCTGTGAATGATAAGGCTGCACTAGCTCAATAATCTCAGTAATCTCTCCTTTAATCTGTGTGAGGCTGATCAGAGAAATGGAGCGTACAGTAGCTCTGCTGAATGCCCACAGATGAGCTCTGCATGTGTTTACACGTCAAAGATAAACCATGCACCCAGGTCTAACTGAAACCTGAACCACTTCATGGTTTATTTTGATATGCATGTCTGTTTTACTTGAGCCTTATGGCATGTTGCAGTATCTGAATGCAGGAACATCGGTAATTAGGCCAGAGGTTTAAACTTGAGTGATGCATCTGTAGTTTAGTCTCAAACATGCATGTTTAGGTTGAGGTAGATCTGTATGTCTGTAACAGTACAGCATTTATTAAAAGCATGTGTTAGCATGCTGCAAATAACGAGATAGATTATAGCTAGACTTTAACACAGTGCGCTAGAGAGAAAGTCTGTTCTGCATGAGGCCTGTGAACTCTACATCCATAATAGAGAAACTGTTTTTTAATGATGGATGTCCCATGTCGACAGTTAGGACTGTAGAAAAGTGTATTTACATGTTTTAATCAAGTCATAGTTATGATTTTGATTAAACAAAAAAAATGTTAGAATAGCTTGTAAGCTTGTTTCTTTCTATTTGTTATCATTTGTTTTTATTATTGCATTATATTTGCACCCTGCATGATTCCATGGATTCAACGAGTTCTCTTGGATTTTTGCTCTTTTGCATGCTACAGGTTAATACAACATGATTTTCCATTCTCAGAATCTAACAGTCCATTTAATTTAAGAAATTAAGCTGTCTCTGCTAATGTCATTACTGTTTAAATATTAATCCTGATCATTAGCTATATGTGATATATAAGAGACATACGTATATTAGATATACATGCACACCACTATAGACATGCTACTATTTTTTATTTATGAAGACACAGTTAAGAGTCACAGTACAGAACACAGCAGTCAAGGACAGGAAGTAGTTCATGTTTATTTCAGTAGAGGATGTTACTCATCCTTATGCCACTCTGACTCTCCAATGCAAATATATTTTATGTACCGCAAATATATATACATATACTTTTTAAATCCATAATACAAATATACATACATCCAAATATATATATAAAACTTTGCAGCTGAAGTAAATTTATCTTTATTGATACAGATATTTTTGCTAAAAATATAATAATAATACTAGTTGTATGAATTGCCACAAGCTGTTTTGACCAACATTTTTCCTGGTTAAAGTATCCAAAAAGATTCCCAAAAATAGAAATGACCCGTGAGCATGAAATTCTATAATGCTTACACTACCGTCAATGTATCACTTCAGTTTAACCATTTCCTTTCCTTGTGGTGCTAGCACGTAAACCAAACTAACCACATGATGTTAGATCAGTGTGTGTGTGTGTGTGTTTCCTGGCCCTTTGTGTTTTTGTCTCTGTTGATATGTTTTCTTACACAAACAATCTCTGAAAAAAATGTTGTTGTACATTATACGAACATATAGGTAAACAGCTGTCTTAAGTAGGACATGTAGAACAGAAATGAAGTGATAAGAGGTCAACAATTGATTCATTTCCTTGTTTGTCATCAAATCAGATCATTCCTCTAATTCTTTCGGCAGTGGGAAGCTGGGATTCCGTGATCGCATAAGGATGAACAATTCCCGTTCCTCTCAGGCGCTCCGCAGCAAAGCTTCTCCTTTGCCCCCGGGAAACGTGCGTCGCACACCCAGCACAGAGAACGTTCCAGAAGCCACCAGCCCTGGTAAGGTTCAGAAGAGTTGGAGCTTTAATGACCGGACTCGATTCCGTACGTCTCTCCGTCTGAAACCACGACCTGCTGCAGAAGGTAGCTATCTCTGTCCAGATGTTTGCCTTCATACAGACATCCCAGCTAACAATTTTTAGGTTGTAAGAATGTTTCCCTAATATTTCCATTAGGTAACAAAAACATTAAAAATGTTGTTTTGAAGTTCTAGGAAAGTTAAAAATGTCCAGTTTTCTGGCATTCTATTAACATTTGGTTATATGAACGTTATTTAAACTTTTTTAATTCTGTATCATTTTAAACGTTCCACCAACAACTTAAGAATACCATTTTTGATATAAGATATATAAAGCAAAAAATTCTACTAACTTCACTTCAAGAAAGTTTTTGGTAATGTCAGAGAATTTTTGGAGAACGTTTAGGAACATTCCCTGCTAGCTGTGATACCACTCTCACACAACATACTTTTTGCCCCTCTCATTACGGTTTGATCTCTAGTGGAAGGAGTTGGAGAGGAGAACTCAGAAGACAAATCCTACTGTGATGTTGCCATGGAAGATGTCATACCAGCGGTGAAGACCCTAATTCGGGCCGTTAGGTGAGTCAGAGGTCTGCAGAGGTTCTACAGCGGGTGTTCTACAGAACCTGTAATCTATAGCTCACTTAATCACATCTACTCTCAGCTAATGTCACCATGCATGCCATTCTCATTTGAATGAATGGTCTTCTGCAAAAGAAACCTCAGTATAGAATCTGCTCTGTCAGCCTTGACCTTTTCACAGTGCAATTACATCAGCTGAACGTTATGGAGACAAAGCAGGTTAGACTCGTAGAGGACATGGCAACCTTCAGTGGCGAGTCCTGCTTCTTGCTTAAACAAGCAGAAAATAATACAAGAGGTTCTAAAAATATTGTCAAGTTCTCACTGGGAGGTGAGGGCCCTCTTTTAGAGAGCTCAGTGCTTCAGCAAGATCTCTTAGTCCTTTTAATCTGACCAGTGTAACATGGGTGATTGTCATATTGCCCAAATTCTCAACATTGCTCCAGGTGTGTATTTTACATACTCACAGGTGCGTCATTTTCTAAATTATGTGAGCGAAAAGATTCTGCTTCTTACGCAAGAGCCGTTCGATAAGATTGATGTCCTTAAGGAACAGGCAAATTTTAGCTTCTCCATGCTGAGGCTGCACTTTCAGGGGAGGCCCACATTTCCTCAGTGTTCTGCTGCAAAAGCTTTTCCAAGGACAATAATAATAAAATGAATACAGGACAATATAAAGATGTGTGATCTTGTGCATTTTCTTGCTTTTATACAGTAAAATTCTATTGTAAAATTGATAGATCAGATTCGAAATTCTGATTGGATGAGCCGCATTCACAGACATTGTAAAATGTCAATCAACACATGTGATACATTTTATACTTATTTGTATAGTTGGATTATTTTAACTGCTTCAGGTTGCTACATTACATGGCAACCGCAAAACAGCTCACAGTAAAGAACTGTTACTTACACAGATAAAAAAGACAGTAAGTATTATTAATAATTACCCGCTTTGCAGCTGAGAATACCCATTACCCCTGTAAAAAACTATAATGCACAGCCTTTTGTTCTTATTGCTTTAATAAATAATTTTTATGTTTCATGTAAAATCTATTTGAAGTACCATCCTGAACTAAGGTTACACGATTACTAAGAAGATTGTAAAGTTTGTCTGTTTTCAAAATATTTGGTATGCAGTTTTACATGCTTTTAAAGTTTTTTTTTCTCAGCTGAGTTACAATGTGAAGCCATGATGTAGCTATTCTTGGAGATTTCATCTAAACTGCAGCTGTGGGCCGGGGTATTCTAAAGCTGACCATATAATGATACAGCCATACAGTGCACTGCCATCATAAGAGAGTCAGCAGTTTATGGAAACCCTTGGAGGATAGAAATAAATGGGATTTCTTTCTTCTCTGCCCTCTCTCCTTTCTCTTTTTCCTCACCCTCTTTTTCATCCACACCTGAGACCCGCCCCGGCAAAATATGCAGCTACCTGCAAAATTAAAAGAAGGAAAAAATATATACAGACAGCAAAAAGCCCAAACTCTCGAGTCATCAGGAAATGTGTTTGTTCTGCGTGGAGAAGGTTGACGCTTGCTGTGGACCAGCTGTGGACTTCTTCTAAGCTCCAACTGAAAGCATCTCACGGGCGGACTCAACATTTGCCGTTCACACACACAAGCTGTTCCTGTGAAACAATGGATCTTTACAAAAATTAACAAAATAAAGTTGCCTTCAGCACATACCGTACATTTCGCTTGTACATTTTGTCCAAGCTTATTCACCCCCTGCTGGTTGCTAATGGATCCAAATGTCAGGAAAGACTGTGTGTAGCATAATGTACTTATATGTGTTTTCTTTAAAAAAAGACACTCCATATAATTGAGGCTGTCCTGGCACAAAATGCCTCTGACAGGATATCAGTTTCACTCATATTCTGGGTTCTGGGTTACAGTGATTGTTCATCAGAGCAGAGTTTGACAGTTTGACCAGACCAATCTAAATTTCTGCTGAAGCAGCACTGTTTGATAGTGTCATGTGACAATGATAAGAAAAATTAATGGAAGGTTGGAGAAGGCTAACCTGCCTGTCTCATCTCCTCCGGTTGTGACAAACTCTCAAACATCTGGCAAAAGCACTTCAGGTGAAAAATGAAGCACTGGAGCCCAGTGACGGTCAAGGGCATGTCTGCCCAAGCTCGACAGAAAACAGTAATATATAATTCTTTCTCTTCTTTTCTGCTTATGCTCAAAATGGCTTTTGAGATTGAAGGAAGTTTCAGAACTGAACTCCAAAGAGCCAGAATTGATTGTATTAGTTGCATAATGTGGCTGGCTGGGACAATAATTCATAGGTTTTCTCTCTCTTTCCCTCTAAATGTCTCTGAATTGTTCTTGACAGGCTTGCTGCAAAAATAGCGCTGAAATTAATTTCTCTGTTTTATTTGTAACGCCTGATATTTTTCTTAGCATTCCATTCCGGGTCTGGGCAAATACATGTAATCATATAAAATATGAGATCTTATTATTCAGATTAGGAATGTGTGTTAATGAACACTGGTGCATGCACATACAGCTTTCCACTCCGTCCAGAAGGTTTCATCAACAGAGTAAATACCAGCTGTGGCGTGAGACTGTATTTTCCCTGCAGTGACTGTTTATGACTCACTTATGTAAATGATAAGACCTCTTTCTGTCATTAATCTTGTTACACTTATTAATCGTGTGGCTCGTTTCATGACTGTTTGCTTTTGTTTGCATTATTCCTGTTTTATCTTTTCCTGTAATCCCAAAAAAGCTCCTGCATTTTTATGTGATTGTGTTTCTCATTCTCAACACAGGATTCTGAAGTTCCTGGTGGCCAAGAGAAAGTTTAAAGAAACTCTGCGGCCATATGACGTAAAGGACGTGATCGAGCAGTATTCAGCTGGACATCTTGACATGCTTGGCAGAATCAAAAGCTTGCAGATGAGGTTTGGTCAATCAAAATAAAAATAGACATGCATGCGTTCTTAAATCAGCGTTTGATGGCACTGTCTTAACATAAATGAATCAGTTTAGTGAATAACGGAAGAAAGCAGTTCCTAAATTGTCATGTTAAAAGCACTGACTCTTTTCTTGGAAGGGTGGATCAGATTGTGGGTCGTGGTGCCATGCCAGCAGATAAAAAGACAAGACCTGAGAAAGGAGAGAAAACTCCTCCTGAACTGGACCAGATGGATGAATTAAGCATGATGGGGCGTGTGGTTAAGGTGGAAAAGCAGGTGAGCTGTAAATATACGAAAAGCTTTAAATCTTAGAATTTATGCTCATGCTAGGAGTCTGACATTTGGTTAGTGGTTAGTGTTTTTTTTAAAAGCATCTAATCAAATCTTCTTAGTTTTTGTTTGAGACTTATTCGTCCAAAATTAGGTTATAGGGCATCTAATGTGTTTTTCTTCCATGTCTGGAGTCCATTGCATTTCACATAATGTTGTAGTGGTTTTGAAAACTGCTGAGATTCAATAATATTCCAGACTCATTTCCTGAACATTATTAGATGTTGAAAAATAGCAATCGGGGCGCAAGATCTTCCCAATCCAAAATCAGCTCACAACATCTTTTTTTTTTCAGGTACAGTCCATCGAAAACAAGCTGGACCTTCTCCTGAACTTCTATTCCCAGTGCCTGAAAAAGGGCACGTCCCACTTTACACTTTCCTCCCTGCTGGAACCTGACCTGACCTCAGACTACCACAGCCCCACCGATCAACGTGATCTGTTCCCCTCCGCCAACACCCTTAATATCTCCCACTCAGACAGCGGCAACATGGAATGACCCACAGGGAGACAGAAGAACTGAGATCACCCAGCAGCCCCTGCTGACTGTAGCATCAGGGCACTCATCCAAAGGCTAAATACCTCCCTACATTAACCTACTGCAACACAAGTCATATCACATGCTCTCTACAGCTCCAAAACAAACAAAACAGTTGCTGCATCCCTGTATGGGTTTTTCCCATAGTGGCCTCAAGCCCTGTTTTAGTAGAGTATGCCTTCCGAATGCCCTGGACTTTCACAATGTTTAGTTCTGCTTTTAGCATAATCCAACATCAATCCTCTTTGTCTCCCAGTCAGCTACCAAGTTCCTTGTGCCTGTTGCTTTATCCTTTAATTGATTCAGGAACATTTTGTCAAAAATGAACTCACTGGATGAAGATATTATTCATCTTCACTCAACATTCTTTGAACGTGGACAATAGCAGAATTCTAGCAGATGTGTTAAACTATTACTGCAAACTGTCTCTTCAGTCTTCCGAAATATATAGGGAAAACAATCACTGTCACCTGACTGCTATCAAACTGTCTCCTCTCCGTATTGTTTAAATGACAAACAATTGTCATTGTTTCATTTATGCTATTTCTTTCTGGAACTCTTAGTGCCAATATTGTTTTTTTGGTTTTGGGTTTTTGATAATCATTAGGCCCACAGAGCAATTCTATTTTTCTGTCTTTTTTTGTAAGAAATCAGGGCATTGTGAATCTGAAATGAATCTGATTTTGGACACTCCTCCTTGGCTATGGCCTTACACTTTGACGTGATGCAACAGACCCCTTGTGCCACAAGAAGACACTGAGCTTCTAATGAATGTATTGCATACAGTAACATTCTATTGTCTTCGTGTTGTAAACATTATCCTTCAAGAAGATTACCCTCACAGACCGAAGTATTGAACTGCATGATGTGATCACGGGACATCGGACAGCATTTCCACCAAAGCATTATCTCCTGTCATTTTTATCTTGCATGGTTCCCCAGCTCTTCCTGGCATTTGAGGATGGACGTAACTTCAAAATGAGTTTTTGTAATCAGCCCCTCAACTCTGTAGCTTGTTGGGTCACTCTTCTAGCCCCCTGCCACTGCATCATCTCTCAAAAGCCCAACATGCAAAAAAAAATCAAATAAATAAATAAATAA
>JAZGTK010013583.1:0-14233 GCA_036877625.1 Ambastaia sidthimunki | reverse complement strand
CACTCCACAGACGACTGACTTTACTCACTCCACAGACGACTCACTGTCCTCAGCGGGTGACTGACTTTACTCACTCCACAGACGACTCACTGTCCTCAGCGGGCGACTGACTTTACTCACTCCACAGACGACTGACTTTACTCACTCCACAGACGACTGACTTTACTCACCCCACAGACGACTGACTTTACTCACTCCACAGACGACTCACTGTCCTCAGCAGGTGACTGACTTTACTCACTCCACAGACGACTGACTTTACTCACCCCACAGACGACTGACTTTACTCACTCCACAGACGACTCACTGTCCTCAGCAGGTGACTGACTTTACATACAGAACCTTTAGCATCTATAGAATCTTTCTGTTTCACAAAAGGTTTTTTGTAGTGGAAAAAGGTAGACTATTAAAAGGTAAGAAAGAAATGGTTCTTTTAAGAACTTTAGACTGAATGTTTTTTTGTGGAACCAAAAATGTGTTTTCTATGGCATCACTGTAAAGAATCTTTTAAGAAGCTTTATTTTAGTGTAGGGAGCTTCTTGAGTGCATTTATACTTCAGTTTAGTGTTAAACACCTGTGATCATTTACTAAGACAGTGTTTATATTTTTGAACTATTCCTTCAACTACAAAATGTGAAATATAATAAATTATTATAACTTCATGAAATGACTTCACATGCATCTGCCTATCTGGACATTGAAAGAAGGTTTTAAACATGTAAAATGTCACTGATGTCAGGAAACATGACACAAAAGAACAGATGAAGCGTTTCTCATTGACAGGAATTGTTGGAAGGGATGTGGGAATAACTTGGGCCTTACATCACTTGTAACAGACTGCAGGAGAAGCAAGTGTGTGTCTGCTGGCTGTTACAGATTGCCAGCCATTATTTGAAAAGTTCCAGGCAGTGTCTACAGCTCTAAACAACCCAAATGAAGGTCATCAGCCCTCATGAAGGATGATATAAACAGGAAATCACAGTCAAACAGACCTCAGACATGTTTGAGAAATATCCCTTTTAAATCAAAAGGCTCATACACGAAGCTCTTTATTAACCTCTGTCTGATGGCTATGTATAGCTGTCTATCATTTGTTGTGAAGGGTGTTTCCCGAGTGTGTGTTTTCTGATCTAAGCCAGGACATTACACTTGGGTTACCAGTCAGGCTCTGGAGGAATGTGAAGTTATAATGATTAAAACCAAACCCACTATAGATCTTTTCACACATGTACATACATTCAGTTAGATTTCGGCTCATGCATGTTTATAATGGATCTTAATTGTAGGTCTTTACAGTGTTGGAAGGGTCACTGCTTGCATGAGCTTGGACGAGTCTGTACGTCTTACACTTATACTGTATGTCGGTGTTTGTGCCTTTCTTAGTGCACACAATTCTTACACTCATTCTCAAACAGAAGAGTTCATTTAAAACTGTGTGAGGAACAGACTCATTTCTGTTACTACATATTTAAACTTAACTTAAAAGACACATGGTAACCAATGAAGTGGGTGGATACAGTGGACTCATGTTGTGTTCATTAAAAGCAAAAATGTTACATTTATCTAACATAACATAACCTTGTATTAGACTAGCACTATATTTCTGAATTAATTATAATCCTTTAAATTGATAACTAATTAAAATCACTTCAGGTACGTTATGCCAACTTACACTAAAAAATAATTCATTCTTATTTTTGGCAGTGATACCCTTTTAAACTATCAGAATAACAGAAATTTGCTATTTTAAATACCAGAATACAATACTAAACATTCATAACTCCTGTTTCCATCTTGAATAAAAACACACAAAATAACTAATAATAATTATTTCAACATGAACTCTCATTATTGAGTGCCGTGCAAAGCATGCTGAGAATTCCTCAGTAATGCTACACCCACAGACAAATCTTTCACATAGTCCCAATTCAAATAGATGAAGTTAGTTGACAGAACGTAATGAAGTCTGCTATCTGTAACTTTAACAATGTTAAATGAACAAAAATCAGATATTGAGCAAGCGCATGACAGATCAGTAACACAATCTCAATTTACAACAGGTTTAATCATTTGAGCAGTTGGGTTTGCAGGAAATGTCTGTCTGTAAACAAGAAGATCCGGCTACTATATCACATGTCTGTAGATGGTGCCGCGTTTGCAGCTTGTTCTTACAGCAGTTGTTTAATTGAAACTTGTCATTCACTAGAGAGGTAGAGAGGCAAGAGTTTTGGATTGCAGATTTAAGTTGTAACAAAATTGTTGCATTAAGTTGTTTCGATTAAGTAAATTGGACAAGGGCTCCGTTGGGTCCGTCTTTTCCCACTGGTAAATGAAGCTTTGTAGATTTGGCCTGTTGTTTTTAGGACAAAATGTTTAATGCTCTTTCTCTCTCATTGTAAATTGCTTTGGATTAAAGTGTCTACTAAATTAATACATGTAAATGTAACTTTCAGAAATGTAAATTTTAGTGGTCAGGTGTGTTGTAGTCTGTGGGTCAGAGTTTAGCTGGTTGACTTTGCCCCCTTCAGAAAGGTGCTTTTTGCCCCCATAAATGATGTCATTTCAGCACTGCCAACCATGATATACAACAATGATAAATATGATATGATATATACTGTTAAAAAGTTCTACCAATGTTACTGCAACAACATTTTTGATAACTTTGAAAGAGAACATTGAGAGAACTTTGAGACACTGTTAGCCAATATTCTGAGAACATTTCCTGTTAGCTGGGTGCCGTGGTGACATATGTGAATGTAACAGCTTTCCCCAGGACTTACAGTTCCCTGCTTGTATGAATAACAGCTCCTCTCCACATGAGGGCAGCAGAGCACAGCAGAATTTGAAGCATAATCCACAACCTAGATCAAGAACTGAACTGTGTTTCTTCTCAAAAAGCACTGCTTTCAATAACCACTGTTATGTTCTTATGACTGTATGCTGAACATTTGGCACTTTGAAACAGAATCAGTGGTCCTCTGGACCTCTTCAAACATTCACACACAGGCACACACCCAGACATACATATAAACAGGTCAAGCTAAGAGGGAGCCATGTTTCTTTTTTGTCTCTTCTGGGATACAGCAGCAGGGGAGGTGAGGGGAGGGATGTGGGGTCTGCAGGTCTGGTGACCACATGTCAACAGTTGGCTTTGTGTATGATTATTTCTGGGTTGGGTTTCTCGCTAAACATCTATACGAGGTCTAAAAATGAAACCTGAAGACACTGTGAGAGGTAGATGAGGACAGGGGTCTGTCTGACAACCCTTCTGACCCCTGTACAAACACACATAAATGTGTGTGTCACGCTAGAGTTAGGGTTCACACAAACATATATTAATATGCTGAATATAATATATATTATTCATACGCTGGCATTCAGCACACATTTTGCTTGCTTATGGCCATGTTAGAAGTCAAATAAAACCCTGGAGGTCAAAGGTCACTCACTACTGAGGAAAAGTCTTTTTTCCTTGTGTGTGTGAGACTATAAACAGGAGGGGCTGAGGAAATGGTTCCCAGCAGGGGTGTGAGGGTATAGAAGCTTATACCCAAAAGATACAGTGATGGATGATATTTCATTAACTGCAGTGAAGGCCTCTACTGTAGGTACCCATATACATTTAATGTGAACATTTAATGTCATTTCATTTCTCAGGTATTGCATTCTTTACCATACATAGCTATGTCTACATGTCAGTCTATAACAAAAAGAAACAAATTGAATCTGTGACTTATTCACTGGAAAAGGCAAGTCTGTGTTTTGGTTAGTTGTCAGGGAGATGTTAGGATGTGACTAAGGTTGTTCTGCGCGGCTGCTAGCGTGTTGTTAGATGGCATCTAGACTGCTGAGGAATGTTGTTCAAACACTTGCTTCTCATAGAGAGCTTCTGAGTGTTTGCTGGCAGTTCATATGATGTTCTTGTTGATCCTGATATTCTGATGGTTTCTGAGATGTTTTAGCTGGTAGTAAAGGCACTGCTCGTCTTGTTAGGGGGTTTGGGTGTGGCTTGAACATGTTTATGATGCTTTTTTACAAGTAAAATACACAACAAATTTTTGTTTTATACTTTTATACACTATATTATTCATTAATTGGTTTTGTTTCTTTAAATGTTTAGCAACTTTAAAAACATAGAAAAATCCCCTCAGTATTTGGAAGTTTGTCAAACTGTCAAATGCAGTCAGAAGTTTAGCCACAGCATTCACAATACATTATTTTTACAGTGTAAATATTAAATATTATGTGCATATTGGAGGCATACACAATACACACCAATATGATATGATTTAGAAAGAGTTACATTCAGCATTAAACATTATTTGCAGTCCATTACTTGACTAAATATACCTCTGATCACAAACAAAGGCCACGTTGACACAGAACCAGCATACGGTTGTCAGTCCCATATCTGAGTACTTATACAGTTGCCTTCACATACACAGTTCAGTTATTTACAACCACATTCGTTAACACATTTACTGAAGTCACACCTGTAAATTTAAGGGACTCAAAACCACATTCTCTGCGAAATCCTGCTGTGTGAACGGAACCATACTGAACAACTAGTTTCTAGTGTCTTGTCACACGTCACTCTCTGTCACTGTGTTGATGAAGTGTGTGAAGGACATTTCCAGACTCACACCTGCAAGTAAATACAGTTGTCAATCCTAAAAACTGAGAGTGTGAACCTGTCAAAAAGTCATGTTAAGAGTTTCATGCTGTTACATTTTAAAATATGAATGCAACAAATTTTCCCTTTAGGATAACTGGTGTATCAAAAGATTCACTAAGATCATGTTTGTGTATTAACGCTGCAAACCTTTTTTTTTTGCAAAACAAAAAACGATCAGTGGTCAAAACTGCCTCACTACCTTACAAATATTCACAACAGTATATATTAATGATTTAATATAGTTAATTTGTAATAATTTAATAATGTCAATTTGGCTTTAACCTATGTGAACAAAGATTATGTAAAGTAATCAGCAATTTTATGTTTTAAACAAAGATGGTGATAGAGAGGCAGAAGTTACAGATTGCAGCTTTAAGAATGTAATAAATAAAGTACGTTTTTTTGTGTTGACAGAAGTGTAAAATGAAGTATTCAGAACAGACTTTCTGTAGAGCACAACAGATATTCAGCCTCTGTTAAAGCTCCAGTGCTTCTATATTTATTCTTGTGTCCTGTAGAAGAAGCTGTACCTATCTGCAGCTGCAGCTCATCGTAATGGAAGGGCATAAAGTTACAAAAACAGGAAATAGTTTCCTACAGTCTCACTAGTGCACCTGGCATTCAAATACAAGTTTCCTAAGAAAGGCTAGCCCACATGCTGCGTACAAAACAACTTTGACATTCGTAAAAAACATTTGACAACATATTAGAGGGGGAAAAATCCCTTCTCTTAAGCTGGCAGGGCAGGACGAGGCCTTTAATTTGGTCTCCTGTGTGTTTGACTTCTGTATTGTTTAGAGAAAATAATCAGATGCATAATAAAAGGAACTCCAGGCCAATTTTTAGACCATCTGATTCTGTCTGTGTACAAACATAATGAACAGACAGAGAACATTGGAGGCCTGATTTTGCCAAGGAAAAGATTTTCCTGGAATAACATTCCAATCAATCAATCAATCAATCAATCAATCAATCAGATTTGAGGGATAGGTTTACAGTTACTACTAAATTTAGGCTTATAACCAGGGTTAGATGCTTTTACATCATTGTTATTCATCCATCATTTTTCTCCTATTTTAGGGAAGGTTATGGTTAGGGATAAGGATTTGTTGTTCCAGAAATGTTGTTCCAGGGTCAACAAACTATGTTGATCCAGGAACATCTCTCTCTCACATGACAAAATMAGGTCGAGCCAATACTGGAAATGTTGCAATGAAAAACCTGGGTGTACCTTTGTGGATTTTTATAGATATCAATATTGTATGTACATGATTCTGTGCAGAATACAGAGGACAAGAACTTTCTGACTATAGTAACAAGTAAGTGGAATGAACCTCAGGTCCCAGCAGAAAGACACATGCTGATACATCTTGAGATGAAGGAAGTTTCACTGGGAAGCTTTTGGCACAGGTGGAGATACAGTTGATGAGTGGGTGAGATTATGCTTTGACCAGAGAAAATTAAAAATGTATAAATGTTGCTGAATCCAAAAGTAATTTGGAAGAAATGACCATCACCACCAGCATTTCCCACATCCGTCAAATCTCTAATCTCTCTCAACTCCAAAAGAGCCACACTTGAGCTGTGACCTCATTTAAATTGCAAACAATTATCCTATTAGTGTGGAGAGGTGTGTCTCTATATCTAAGGGTAGGCTGGGTTCAGTAGGTGGGCTGCAAAGATCAATGGTCTGTTTCTGGTTGACAGCACTGAGACAAAACCCTCTGTAAGACAGGACAGCCCCCCACACCTGGAAAGCTGACTTATTACGAAAGCAATCACAGAGAAGCAGCCGGCACTTCAAAGCAGAGCCAAACACATGCGCCAGGAACACACCCAACCACACGCCACGCACATACACGCACATCGCTGAGTGATGCAACAGAAATACAGTTTAACATCCCCAGTTTAACATCATTATCACACAACACATTCAAACAAAACCTTCTATCTTCATCCACAAACACAAGCACATCTTACAATAAGGACACTCACAAGACACTCACAAAAACAGACATCAGTCAATCGCACCTCTCGGATACACATAGCACTGATCGCTGAGTCTGGGAACCTCTCTGTGTGACCGCAGTAGAAGCTGTTTGAAGACAGCTGTCACAACCTGACAGCCTGTTGTTTTAGGGGCCTTTGGTATGGTCGAAGTGCCGAGGGGAGAAAAAGGACCAGGAATGTGTGCAAGTCGGGACCCAACAGTAAATCCTTCGTCCGCTTTCCTCGTTGCAGCGTGGGAAAAGCAGGATTGCCAATGAAGGGATGAGGGTGTGGCTCGTCCTGCAAATGGTACAAAATAATCCTGCCTGTGGATTTTCCAGACATCTCCAAACATTTTTGGAAAAGCCTTTTGTTAGCAAATGGTTCTGTTACCACAGCTAACAGGGAATGTTCTCATATCGTTCTCTGAAAGTTCTCTCAAAATTATCAAAACTGTTTTTGCAGTAATGTTAGTAGAACACTTTTTTAATGTAATATCATGTATATCAAAAACTTATGTCTTATGTTGTTAGTGGAACATTTTTAAAATGTAACAGAATTAAAAATGTTTGAATAACGTTCTTAAAACCCAGCAATAACACTTTTACAATGTCTAAAAACTGGGCATTTTGAACATTCCTAGAACTTTAAAAATGACATTTTTAATGTTTTTGTTACCCAATAGATATGTTAGGGGAACATTCTTACAACTTAAAATTGTTAGCTGGGGCACTTCATTATGCCCAAATATGATAGCTTCTATTTCTACAATAAAACTATTAGTAAAAATATTAGTCATCAAACAAAAGAAACACAGATACAGCCTAACAAAGAACCTTTTAGGAACCTTAACTTTTAAAAGTGTCCACAGTCCTCAAATACAAACTCGCAAAACACAGCAGAGCTCTGGAGATAACAGCACACTAATGCCGGTCTCCTCTGGCCTGTGGGCAGATTCTCTGTGCACACCCACAAGCTTCTCCCAGGACAGACATGAAACCATGTGTAATTACCCAGGTCAGAGTTCAGAGAACGGATGCCAGAGCATGTGTGATACGACTTATTTCACATCATTACATCACAGACACATATGAGAAGTGCTGTAGTACTCTGTGTACTGTTAAGCACCCTTATTTCAGTGACATAAAAGCTCTTTTATGAAAATAAATTCATTGTTTGCCTCTCCATTGGAGTCTATGTACCCAAATCATTCATTATTTACATTATGAAACACAAAAAGAGACTTTCTATGCACAAAAGTGAATACAAACCAAGACTGCAAAAAAGACAAATAAAATCTTTTAAATCTTCAGTTCATGTCTGGAGTACTTTGATAGCACTTTTACTGTGAGTTGTAGCTCATTTATGGAGCTCAACATCATCTTTTGCTTTCTAGGAAAGACAGTCATGCAGGTTTGAAATACTGTAACATGACTTTTCATTTTTAATTCCTTTAACTCAATATTACACTTCAAACAATAAACTTCTGCACACAAAGATTTAACATCAGATTATGAGTCTGGAGGGAATCTATAGCGCCTGACATTCCCAGACACACTCTGAATCTTTTCTGCTGTCTAAAACACATTATCACTGACAGCTGCTTTATATGAGCAAACACAGAGAGGAAATAAGGATATAAACACACAGACCCTGCCTTACTGAGGACACACAACACACACACAACACACACACAGGCATTTGAAGTCATCTAAAAGACATCATTTGTAATTATGTTCAGAAATATTACAGTCACAAGTTTAAGTTTGTGTAAGTGCTTGGAAAATTCTTCAAAGCTTAACATTCAAGGCATGTTACTATAATGATAAACATCAAGCAAATGGTGCAGCTGTTTTTAAGAGGACTTTAGAAAATACCCAAGACAACAGACATGAACTCCAAGAGTAAAAACACACGGCCTTGACTAGTTTACCGTCAGTGTGCAGCTGAAGAGAATGTTAGCTATCAAAAACATCCACAGTTTAACATTAACTTCCTCAAAGCAATTGAACTAAAAGAGACAACTAACCTAGTAAAAACAGTTTACACTAATATCCGCTAACATAAACGAACACTACAGCAACGCTAAGAATGCGATAGATAATTTAGATGCCATAGTGATGCATTTCAGAAGGAAGCAACATTGAGTTGGCTTGTGTTTTATGTATTTATATAGAGTTGTGGGCTTTAGAGTCAAACTTCACCCCCTCATTTCTCTTGACTCTTGTATGTCATTGCTGAGTTTCATCATATCTGAGTTAACGCTGGATGAAGGCAATGAATTCAATTACTTTATGCAGCCAAGGTGGTATGTGCACATTATATTATGTAAAAACACTAAACAAAGATAGGTAACTAAGCAAATCATTCACAGACTGACTTCCTGTACAGTACACACACTGTGGCTCTGACTGGCCCGACAGTCTGCTCTTAACCAATGGCATCAGTTTGGGGTGGATGAAAAAACAATCAATATTTTTCCACATTCATTCTCTGACTTTATCTGTCCAGAAATGACACTTTAATTCCTTTGACTGCCACACTTTTCAATTACTTTTAGATAATAGATATATTATCAGATAATAAAATATACAATTTCACTATCCAAATAATGAAATAACCTGCCTTGATGAAGTCTGGCATTACTTTGGGACTATTCAAACATCTTTCAATGACAGACAGATGATGAGAAGTCTGGTAGTATCATTTATAAAAATCCCACTTGACCACAAATCTCAATTATTTTGAGCCGCAGAAGCAGCTGGATTAGCTTCTCTGGCCTGTGACCCCAGAGATCAGACCTTCTGCTCCACACCGTCCATCCAGCACCTGACAGATACTTTATGCAGAATATGTGTCTAATGCACACTTCCATGTGGAGATCCCATTACAAGCTGACTGGAGCATCCCAGCTGTTCAAACACAGGAATTAATTAAAGGAATTCTGTTTGTAAAACAATCCATTGCACCCCCCCATTGCAAGTTCTTTCTGGCTGGACGGGTTGCATCAACTCCAGCATCTGATTGGCTGGTCTTCTTGCATTAATGCTGATGGTCTCTGAGGTATCTCAGATTAGCAGGACAAACACTGGGGGTGGGGAAACAGATTAAGACACTGGGGCAGGTGAGTTCTCATGTGGCGGGTTTCGATCAGGGGTCACTCTCGTGAGCTGTGCAGGTGTGTGCTATCCAACACGCTGGGACTCATGCCTAAAATCCTATTAGACTTGAATGCATGCTGAACTGCTGTGTTTACTGCAGCCTGTGTCGTGGCTCCAGCGCATGCAGCGCAGCACCTACATCCTGAAAATACAAAAAGAATGACATGCTTAAGCGCATGCAGAGCTGCATGTGCTGCTAATGACATGCACACCTCATGAATATTATGCTGCGTTCAGAAGTCATTCATTCAATCTTTCAGTCAATGCATACAAAAGTGCATTCTTATCTAACAGAGAGCAGTCTCAGAGCACGTTCTCTTTACGTTCCTTCCAAGTTAGCAAAAAATATACTTACAGTAACATTAGTGGAATATTTTTGTTATGGTTCACATATATCAAAAATGTTATCTTAAATCGTTAGTGAAATGATTTAGTAATGTTACAGAATTAAACATGTTGTCATAAAAGAATAATGTTCTTATAACCAAACAAGAGCGTTAATACAACATCTATAAAACTGGACCTTCGGAACGTTTCTCAATCTTATCTGTGCACACAGAGTTCAGTTATTCACTGGAGTGAATAACTGAACACAACCACATTCTACTACCAATCCCATTTACACTGAATCAGTGTGGTGTGAACAGAATCGAAGAGAACTGGTTGTTACTGTAAGTGCAGTGATTTGGACACTGACAGCTTGTCAAAGCACTTCCAAAGCTTAACACAATGTAAATAGTCAATGTCCAGATTAATAAAGACAACAGAGGCGCCCTGATTGCATGTGTGAAGGAACGACATTTATTACAGAAAAACATCCAAAAATGTTTGGAGTTGTTGTGAGATTATATGGGCATTCTTAGCATTCTGTGTGGTGGTCAAAACAGAAGATAAGCCTCACACCTGAGGCCTCTGTGTCAACTCTGTCTGCAGAAAGAAATATGTGTGCTAGAGAAAGGAAATATGATGCCCACGTTCATCTTGTATCTTCAGAGATATCAAAGAAGCAACACCATCACGTTAGCTGTTTTCCTGCATCTGTTCTTCACAACACTGTGATAAGACATGAAATGATACAAGATGTTTACTGATAAAAAAAATGTAGGAACTTCTTATCAGAAGCATGTGGGTCTCACCAGCTGAACCCGTATGGCACAGTAGAAACACATGAAGGTGGGTTGTGGCTGCTTGGTGTTCACAGATTCCTGTCTTTGTAATTTTGAATGAAAGCTCAAGCAGTAATTTCTGCTCATTTTGAGGTCAATCTGGTGCATGTGTACACTGAGAGCTGTCGAATGGATGAATATTTCAGGTCTCTGTCCTTGTAATTTTGAATTAAAGCTCTTCCTGAAATGGCCTCCCATTGCTTTTTATATAGAATACAGGCTTCCTACATTTGAACATGAAACTACACTCTAAAAAATGATTCAAGGGATCTGTTACCACTACATAATTTAATACATTGTTGTAAATTAAAAATTCTAAATTGTTGATTTGATTAAACCTTTTAAGTTACCAGCATTMATTTAATGTGTTGTCATGACAGAATAATGTTGATAATTACATCAACTTAATAATGTGTGTAATTTAAACATAAATACATGTGTTGCTTAGTTTAAAACTAAAGGCTTCTACTGCTGAGGAAGACCAAGACAAACGGTTAGTGCCCATTTTGACCATTGAAGTGAGAGGTGCCACTACCATACTGAAGTTTCTAATGAATCTGCGATAGAAGTTAGCAAACCCCAGAAACCGTTGGAGCTCCTTGAGAGTGCGAGGTTGTGGCCAGTTGACTACTGATGTCACCTTTTTGTCGTCCATGGCAACTCCCTCTGGGCTGATGATATATCCTAAAAAGGATACTTGCGTGCAATGAAATTCGCATTTCCCAATTTTAGCATAGAGTTCGTTGTCAATAAGTCTTTGTAAAACAGCTCTTACATGTTTATGTGTTCTTGGATGGTGTTGGAGTAAATGAGTATGTCATATATGTAAACGATAACTCAGCGATTGATCATATCACGAAAGCTGTCATTCACAAATGCTTGAAAACATGAGGGACTATTAGCGAGTCCAAAGGGCATAACTAAATATTCATAGTGACCTGAGGTGGTCGAGAAAGCTRTCTTCCACTCATCTCCCTCTCGAATGCGGATCAGATTATAGGCATTTCTGAGATCTAGTTTAGTGTAAACTTTGGCTGACCGTAATTGTTCCAGAGCAGCTGGCACCAGAGGAAGGGGGTATTTGTATTTTATGGTTACCTCGTTTAAGCCGCGGTAGTCAATGCAAGGACGTAATCCTCCATCCTTCTTTACAAAGAAAAATCCCGCTGAGGCTGTGGATGTTCGAATGAACCCTTTTTCCAATTCCTCCTGGATGTATTGTTGCATGGCTTCGGATTCGGGTTGGGATAAAGGAAAGATACGTCCTTTTGGGATGGTGGCTCCTGGAATCAGGTCGATGGCACAGTCATTGGGACGATGAGGAGGTAATTCTGTGGCCTTGGTTTCACTAAAGGCAAGGGCTAGATCTGTATATTCAGCTGGCAGGATCGTCACCTGGGGAGATGAAACACTGGAGAGAGGATTGTTAGTTTGGATTTTTTGTTTCAGACAGTTAGTTTTACAGTGAGATGACCACTGAACTATTTCACGATTGGCCCATGAAATCACTGGACTGTGAAGGCGTACGGAATGTGAGAGCGTATTCAGCGGCGGATCTCTTTCCCTGCTTTTATTCTAGCAGTTGTTCACCTGCATCCCTGTACATTCGCTGGATGTTGAAACACCTCTCGAAATCTCAGCAAAAACTGGGTAAAAGAGGGGAAAGCAGGCTGTTCACCGCTCCATATGGTAGTTGCCCAATCGAGAGCCCTGCCGGTTAGTAGAGAACAAATGAATGCTATTCGGCTACTATCAGTGGGATATAGATTAGGTTGTTGTTCCAGGAATAATGTGCATTGCAACAAAAAAACCCTTACATTTTCCCGGGGATCCATCGTACTTGTTTGGAAAAGCCAAGCGGGGACCCATGGTTGTCGGGGCCGAAACCACCGGAGCAGCAGAGAGAGCGTCCTGAGCAGTACTGGAACCAGGGGAAAGCTGTAACGCCTGCAGAGACTTAACCAGCTCCTCTGTCATAATAGTTAGGCGGTTCAGTTGTTGCTGATGCACTGCTAAGGTGGAAGCCTGAACGAAGAATTCTGTGCTCAGCTGGAACATGGCTGCTGGATCGTTAGGTGGCGAAGTCTTCTGTAACGAATGCTCAGGAGATGTAGGATCCATTTGCAGCAATATTTATTGACAACAGAATAAACAAACAGGCAGGGGTCAAAACCAGCAAACAGGACTGTCAAAGGATATCCAAAATCATAAACAGAGTCCAGGCAAGAGTTCAGGGCAGGCGGCAAGCAATAGAGTAATCCAGTAAACAAAGTGGGGTCACAAAGGCAGGCAGCAAGATATCCAAAAACGAGAAATAGTCCAAAGTAATGCACAAAATAATCCAACCAAGAATAACGCTCAGAAATGTTTCCAAAAATGGCAAAACAAGACTTCGCACAGGTCTGTAAAACTGGTGAGTACTTATAGTGTTCTTAATGGGGGAAAATGGCTGCCACCTGAGATGGGCGCGGCCCAGGTATGGGGTCATGGGAAATGTAGTCTTAATATTCCGGGGATGGCTCCCGCTGGCGTCCGCTAGAGGGAGCCACAGAGGCCGGATTTGTGACAAAAACAATATTTAAGTTTTAGCTACCCAATAAAATTGGCTTGATAACTTAATTTTTCTACACCAATTAAGTTAAGGATTCTAAGCTTCTTCCCCACTTAACGATCCTGGAACAAGTTCAGACATGTTTTAGGCTGCCGATAACAGCTGACATTTTAAGGTGAGTAATCTGTGTTTTATTAAATTTACAAATAAATTCTCTCTTTTTAACTAGTGGTTTAGCTACACCTTGTAATACAGTTGATGTTAGCAGTGTAATTTGACCAGAATAGCAGTGGATAAAAATGTAAAAACTTAAAAACAGAGACTGTCATCTGTGTATTTCAGAACTGTAATATCAGCACTGATATTTATGGTACATTTGCTTCCCACAGAAGCCGAAAACATACTCCTCACTTATTGATGGACTTCAAGGAAGATATAATAAAAAGGTGTGTAAGTTCAGCCAACACAGATCAACAGTGAGAAGTTCAAGGTGAGGAGCTGTTGATGGTCAAGATGATGATCATGATGGGAGAGATCTGCCATCTGAAAAAATGTATTAATTGTGATAGCTGTCACGGACTACATTTCCCAGAACCCCATGCTGGGACCACGCCCGCCACAGGTGGTGGCGATTAGTCTCATTAGAGACTAAATATAAGCTCACCGGTTCTGCTGCTCTGGGCGAAGTCT
>JAZGTK010013582.1:0-14233 GCA_036877625.1 Ambastaia sidthimunki | reverse complement strand
TGGAGCAAAGCTTGTTCACCATACCACTGTGCTACACAAATAGAGACCCAGTAGCCAGATGACAGGGACGACTAACAGAAGGACACTTCTTAAACTTCCATAAACATTTGTGTTCTTGATACAGTTATCAGATAGTGTTTGTAGTGAAAGAAATGGGATTTAAGGTCATGCTGTGTTGTGATATAGTGAATGTACTCTGTTGGCAATACCCCAACATCTTCTGCATATTTGTAGCATCACACCATATATTACATTTTACTTTATAGTGTATTTATAGATCTTCATATACACAGTCACATTATGTGAACATATCAGTGTTCAGTTCCAATTTCTAGACTTTTTCTCCATTAAAAAGTTTTTTTCTGTCTTTTTTAGGAACGGTCCTGTTGTGCATCTGGTAAGTTATTATACACAAAATCATTTTTAAATTGTGCGCATGCTGTTTTATTAAAATATGTTTATTGCATGTATATTAAAGCCACCAAGATAAAAATAAAAAGTACAGATTAACTTTCCCTCCTGAATTTCCACAAGCTTTTATGTTTAAAGTAAACGCTTTGTTTTTCTCTTGGTTGTGTTTGCATGAAAAGATCGACACACGCCTCATCTGAGACTCTATACTGCTCGACATCAACAGGATGTTTGTGTTCGCGTGCGGCTTTGTGTAAAACCTTTGTGTATGTAGAGGTTTGCAATAAATCATACAGTATAACACAACATAATCAATGACACACTGATTTTGTGAGATTGTTTGTCCTGTGGTTGCAGTGGCTGATGAAACTCTGAAGATAGACTTCAGGAACTCAGACTCGGGTGAACTCGACACACTTCTGATCTGGAAAGAACTCAGCGCTCTTCTGGTATGTGTGTAGCACACATTCTGTTTTTGTTTTTTTGTTTTTCTTCTGTTTATAATAGATTATATAATTATATATAATATAATATATAATAATAACATGTGTGACATGCATATGCCTTATATTATTACAGGTTTATGAAGCTACTTTAGAATGATGAAATATGTTAAATATTGTTAAATCAGCCATCAGCAGAATGTAAATACTACATTACGTGATCTGCTGTCAGAAACTAGATTGGGTCAGTTACAGCCAAGTGTTTACAAAAGATGAATACAGTGAATGAATTTAGTTTGTTTACCACTGTTTACCAATTTACCACTGATGCACCAAATAGCTTTTTGTGAATACAGTTTCTTGCTATTGTTTTCAAAGAAATTGTTTACCCAAAACCTGTATGTCTGTATGATTTAAAGAACTGTAATGCTTTAAATCAGGGCTGCCCAATCCTGCTGCTGGAGGGCCAGTGTCCTGAAATTAAGGTCCAACCTGTTCCAACACACACACCTGGGTGTTTCTAGCAGTCCTAAAAACCTTGATTGTCTTGTTCAGGTGTGTTTATTTAGGGCTGGAGCCAAACGCTGCAGGTCTGTGAACCTTGTTGTAGACCTCTGTTTTTGAATATATGGAATATGTTATTTATTCTACTGTATCTTTGTTCTTTTAGAGCTTAAAAGTTAAGATCCCCATGAACCTGTATTGCAGCTCAGGTCATTTTGTGCTATGCATAAGTGAACAAAAGATGACAGAATTTTTGTTTTTGCAAAAATGTGTGACTCAGTGGGTAGGACTATTGCCTCACAGCAGGAAGGTTCCTGGTTCGAGCCATGGCTGGGCCAGGAGGCCTTTCTGTGTAGAGTTTGCATGTTCTACCTGTGTCAGCCTGGGTTTCCTCTCACAGTCCAAAGACATGCAGGTTAGGTGAATTAGACATGCTAGTGGAGAGAATAAATGTGTATGAAACTGTGGTCATTACTACATTCTGGTTCTCACCATGAATATAGCCATTGAAGCTGGCATGGTGTTAGGAAAATTAATACAATTTCGTTTTGGGTAAACTGTTCCTTTAATGTGAAGTCACACAAGTTAATAGAGGCAGTTGTGTACTGGTTAGTGAGTTACAAAAACATGTCACTTCACAAATATGCAACAGTTGCTGAACATTGTTGCTTCGCTACTGGCCTCAAATCACAAATCCCTTTAATGGCTTATCCCACTGATGCTATGATAAGTGTTACTCACTGTCAATGTGAACACTCCTTTCAACAGGTCTGAGTCTGTGGTGTAATAGTGATTATATTTTTCTTGCTAGTGGAACAGTACTAGTGGTGAGCAGATGTTTGGGCCTCATGAAGTTCAGATGCGTGATACGACATACAATGAGACCTGTGTAAGTATATACTTCTGCTGTATGTCTTTATGATTGTTACCGTGTACTGTGATTGCAGTCTTTTTGACTGTAACATTGTTGCCTTCTAGTGGATTCTGCAGTACGACTGTTTTCTGGCCCAGCCAGGCCACAGGGTCAATGTGTCTGTTTACAGGCAGAACGATATTCTCACTAGTGCAGCTAACATTGTAAAGCACATCAGCACAGGTATCGCTCTTTCTCTCTATACACAAAATTAAAAGTGTGATAGCTCCACTTCACTGCTTTTACATTGACTGATTTTCTGTGTGTGTTTTGACTGTGTCTTTAACCAGACAAACATGGCAAACCAATGCCTAAAGCCAACATTACTGTGGATAACCTTGCTAAATATTTTACTGTGAAGATGGAAGCGGAGCAAACTGTGAAGATCAGCCTGTGCTACAAACGATTCTACACACAGTGTGACCAATTAACCTATTTTGGTGTGGTGGGTAAAGATATGATCGTTGATTGTGACATTTCATGTTATATATTTTCAAATCTTTCTGTAATATCTTTTGGTAAATATTTATAAAGGTTTTTATGAATAACAGTTTTTGTGCATAACTGAAGAAATAACAGTTCAGTCCATTACACTGTTTGCTATCTGTGTGTTTTACTTCAAATAGCTTTTTGAAAACAGAGCTTGGACTGTTGCATTGTGGGAGTTCATGAAATTGTTATTTTTTTAAATCATCATTTCGTTAGACCCACCCCCCCAATTCTTTCTAATTCTCATGAAAATGTTGCAGTCCAAAATTTAATAATGATGGTAAATAATGCTTTTCTGCAACACATGATATCAGGGCTGAAGTGCTGAAGTACAGAGGGCTGTGTTGTTTAGGGTTAAGGTCTTTGGTTCTCTTAACATGCTCAGACTTGGCACACACATCAGAGTCGTCAGCTGTTAGGCTGATGACATTCAGGTATTTAAGGCTTAGCATACTTAAAATTACATGAAATTTGGCGCACACGTCAAACTGGTTAGCCATTAGGCGTGAGTAAAATCTTAGACATGGGCGTGGTGAGGGGCTCTGTAGCGGCCCTTTTGACTAAAGTGATGGGGTTAATTTTACCTACTGGCACCAAACTTAGTACATGTATTGTTATCATCAAGCCGGACAAGTTTCAAAATTACATTCATTAGCTCCGTTCAACAGGAAGTCGCCACTTTGGATAGAATGTGGATTTTCTGACACTTCCAGGCTTTGAATTTCTAAATACTCCTCCTAGACGGTTTATAGGATTGTCACCAAATTTGGCAAATATTATGCCAAGACATTGAAGATGCTAAATTGAAAAGGGATTTTGATATCTCCAATAGTGTTGTCATGGCGAGACAATAGATTACTGACAAAAAATGGAAACATCACATATCTGCTGTGTGAAATTGAGTAATTTCGTTCAAACTTAAAATGTATGTTTGGTCTCAAGGACTGATGACAAAGATGTGTCTATTGTGAGGCACAGTCATAGCGCCACCAACTGGCAGAAGAAAGTTTGTCACTTAAAACTGTGTTTAAAATATTCCTTTTAAATTTATCCAAGTCACTTCAAACTTGTTCTTTAAAAAAGACGAGATATTGAAGATGCTGAATTGTGAACGGGATGTTGTTATCCCAAACTGTGTTATATATTTTGTTTTCATTTCGTCCTGTTTTTATAAGAATCACTCTACATACATAGGATTTGATAATAGATTAATATAGATTAAAATATGATTTAACCTGATGAATGGGATCTGTGACTGTGAAGTGTTTGATTATGAAATAAGTCATTGAGGTGTTATGTCTTTATTTTAGATTGACCCACATGTGAATCAGACAGTCAATCTGAGCTTCCCTCACCTGCTGCCATGTGTTTGTGTTCAGGTGTGTATCTCTTCCATAATTGTTATCAAACACATCCAGAGCTGCATGATTGGCTGATGTATCTGCATTATTCTGTTTGAACAGTTGTGGAACACAGGAACTGACACCAGACGAAACACACTGTGTCCCTTAAATAAGACAGTATTGCCACGTGAGTAATTGTTATTTCTGTCTGAAGATTGACCATAAATGTGTTGTTATTTCTCATATCTAAAGCCCTGTGCTGAGGAAATGTATAATGAGTGAACAATATATGGATACTATGTTTATAGTTGGTTTATGAATAAAGAGTTGACTGAACCAGTGGAAACTAAAATACTTCAGACCATTTGAATAAATGAACGTGCATTAGAAACATCGTCATTATGTGTGAAGGCTTGTAGCTCTCTCAGTGGTCTATGAGAGGGTGATGTATTCAGACTGTTACTAAAACAGTATTTGCTTCTGAGACTACGCAACGTTAGTATGTGGTCAGTTAACATGACAGATATCATACTAAGCAGGATATGCTGTTCCAGCTTACATGAAGATACACACGTAGAAAAATAACATCTTATGGGACAGAAATGATTTGCCATAACACCAATTATCAAATAACTTGTAATAATTGCCTATTATCAAATCACTAAGCTCAGATCAGTCACCATGAGCAGGCCTGTAGGTATCATTTGTGGACATTTCCATATTTCCTGCATTGATTTTTTTGAATCTGTGGTAATGAGTAATAGATTTAAACATGGTAAATATGTTAAATTGATCTAAAAGCTCTTCGCTCTTATTGTTGCGTAAAGTGTAATGAAATGAAATAAAATATTGAATAAATGCACAAAGTGTTTTATTGTGTGGTCGAATAGCAACATTTTCATTTTTGTCCTGCTCTTGCAGATGGAGGTGATATCTTGTCCTCAAGCTCAGCAAGAGTTCTCGGCTCTGTTCTGCACTGGGAGCCTATCTGTCCCACTGACCAATCAAATCTCACCGTTTCTCTGTGCTGGCTGAGTACAGATTTCCCTGAGCACAAGTCTCACTGTGTGCCTGCCTCCAACTCGACTCTCTATGGAACAAACCTGGTGGGTGATAATGCCACACGTGTAGTGGAATCACAGCTGGTTGTACTTTGTCACTCTGGAAATCACGCTGAACTCATTGTACAGTGTTCCATGCAGTGTGTTCTGTTATATACTGCACATTTTGTTGTGTACGTAAACATGTGTTTAAGCATTAAAGTATTTCATCCATAGGGAAAGTTTGCATACTGTGCACCTTATGCATACTATATGCTGCAGAAATATAGAGTAGTATGTTAATATGCTAATCCCAATAAAATTTGAATTTTTTTTTTTTTAATCAACAGAAATATAATGTGTCTACTGTAGATAAACACCCTCAGATGTGTGTAAAGGTAAATACTCAAAACCACATTACCAAACCTCCTAAAATGTGTTCTGTTTTTGCAGCTGCATGTTTCATGTGTGTATGACTGTTTTTTCTGTAGTTTTCCCTAAATGGCAGTAATCAGGTCTTCTGTCCCTTCATGTCAGGTAGGAGCATTCAGTCATGAGAGTCATACTGTAACCTCATACTGCTGTCTGTCTTAAATAGTGCTTTTCACCATTTGGTGCTGTTGCGAAGCAGCTTTACAGAGACAAGTTTTAGAAAAACTACTTGAGAAATGAATGAAGAGAAAGAAGCATAGAACAAAAAGAAAAGATACAAACAGGAAAAATATAAAACATGTGCTGTTATAGAGTACACTACAGTGACTCCATGATAAAATGAAATTATGAAAGGACAGAAAAAAACAATCACGCCACTTAAATTCATTTAAACTTAAAATTTAATTAAATAAAGTTTCAGAAATGGATGAATTGGACTGAATATGAGAAAAAGCAGCCAGTAAAAGCTCAGCATAGATGGAACTTCATTACTGTGTAAAAATCATGGCAGGTTGATGCCTCAAGAAACCAGATGGTAAAATGCCAAGAGAACATTTTTGTAAATTCTAGGCAATGAGTGGCTACATTAAATATGCTAAAATATAACATGGTTTGATTTATTTGGAATTTTCTTTAGTCACAACATAATTCCCATAACTGTCATTGTGTTTAACTGATAGTTTCAATGAGTTTACTATAATTAAAAAATGTGTAAAAAATATTATTAATGAATAAGTGATCCTAAACTTTTGACTATTTAAGTCCGGCTTGTGTTTTTCTGTGTCAGAGGAGACGTCTGAGTGGAGTGTGACAGTTGTCCCTGGATCTCTGCATCTGCATGTTCACCTGACATCTACTGCTGTGGCTTCTTTTGCTGCTCAGCTGTGCACTGGAGAGAGAGGGAGGTGTGTGCCTCAGGGAAATGTCCTCTCATGCCGAGTGGTTAGTAACAACTTCCATCTCATGTTTGTCTGGTTTTTTTTATTTGCACAAACACATCGAATACGTATACAAAGGCATTAAATATGAACCTCTTAGCTGGCACAACCACTAAGCACAAGACAAATAGAAAGGCTGCAGATCCCCTGGGCATGTTCCTGGTCTCTTTTGAACGTAAATACTTGAACATTTGTTGTGTAAAAGTCTAAATAAATCTTGTCAGATTAATGATGGTATTTGTAGCTGAATTTTGTAGTTGAGTTTATGTTGTTTTACTTTGAATGAATGAATTTTTGAATATTTTGGTGCTAGTACTCAACTATTATGTTCAATAATACAGGTATAGTCGATATGTACTTGAAAGGAGAAAGACAGAAATCTGCTAAACAAAAAAAAAATTGGTCAAATTTGCCTCTTTAGCTAAAATCACAAAAAAAAAAACATGAAATCTCGAAAGCATAAGATTTGTAAATAGAGCTGCAATTAAGGGGTCAAGCTGAAGAGTGTCACATGGGGAAATATTTGTGAATATCACCGATGATGAGTTTAGGTAAAATTTAGGTAAAACAACTTACAACATCATAAAATGGTTTATAATTTTTGACCAATTAATGGCACCCTCACCAAATGATTATGGTGATTAAGGATGTGGTCACAAAGGCTCATGCCAATACATCCAAAGCCTCAGATCTTTTATGGCATCTTGCCAAATCTAATCTTTTTAAGCCATTATTCAAGAACCATTTTATTACATTTTTGTCATACACTCCTGAAGAAAAGCTTAAGACCGTTGGGAAAATTACAAGTATTCACATCTGCCCACTGCTCCAGTGTGTGTGTGTTCATGACTTGTTTAGATTTATTTGTGTTCTGTGTAAAGAAATGAAAAAAAAAATGTTTTTTCCAAAAAAAATTCAAAATGGCAAGAATTGTTTTCCTACAGCTTACGAGTCAAAAGTTATGAGCATAAGTGAAACTCTGAACTGTTAAAGACATTGTCCTCTATCTGTGTGGCATATTTCATAATTTGTTTATGTACGATTCTATGGGCTGCCATAGACATCCATGTAGGAATAACAACATGAAGAAGACACTAACAAAAACAATAAGGGCCTTCTAGGGCTTGACCCCTAAAACATGATACTTCTGTACACTCAAAGAATTATTTCAGGTGCTTTCTACATTATTCAAGCTTGTTATGGTCAGCTGCTGTAGTACATCATTAGACCCATGAACACACTTTCAATGTATCTGAATATAACTAATGACAAAACAATCTTATGTAACATCATAATCTAAAAGTCAGTTATAGACAGTTGAACTCTCTGTTCGGGCAACAGGAAGTGTTATTAAACCTGAGCGTCTCAAGCAAAAGGAATTTTATTCTTTTTCCACTTATGCAGATTTGCAGTTTTTGGTGAACAATTGTACTTGAATAATTTTGTCTTCAGGATGGGGGAGCCACTGAGGCTGAGCTGAGTGTGCCGTTTCCTTTTCTGTCATCAGCACTGTGTGTGCAGGTGAGATTACCTGTTACTTTAAACTTCTGCTTCCTGTCCAGTTCTGATATAACTAAAAAGGTTGTTACACATTAACACAAAACAAAAATAGATTAAAAAGCTAGACAACTGCACTTTGTAACCACACCAACTGAACTGTACTTACAAAATAAAATAAAAAAAGAGTGAAATCAGCAGTGTAGTTTAGTACACTTTGAAATGTTCAGCATTGCATATTGCATTCTGGTTCACTTACTAGTAGGCAGGATTTGCTAGATTTGCAGTAAACAGTTTAAAGTAGTTTAGCATTCTAAACACAGGATGTGTGTATGAGCTGATGTGCTCATGATGAACTCTCTGTAGGTGTGGCGCTTCAATCTCCTGGGAAAACGAATCATTTGCCCTGATTGTAAGTGAAAACATTCATAATTATTGTAGCATGAACATAAAAAGGCTCTCATACTCAGTCTGGGCTCATAACTCTTACAGACACACACAGGCGATGGGGTCTCATCTTAGGCAGTGCACTGGCTCTTCTGGCTGCAGTGGTGGTACTGGTCTGCTTCACATGCTATTTGATCAAAAGAACCATGTCAGGTCAGTTCTTAAACGTTTCTTTTTGAATTGTGTTCAGAAACATACTTAAGTGTGCAAATGCAGATGTGAATGCTTGGTCAACAAATGTAATAATTATGTCTTTTGTCATGCTATGCTGTAAATCATACAGACTTGTTTTTAAAGCTGGTCTGTTTTAAAAGCAGTAGGGCCAATGTCATTCTCTCTAAAAAATTCAGTTACAGGGATAGTTGACCCAAAAATTTTAATTCTTCCATCATTTCCTCACTCTTAAGTCATTCCAAACCTGTATGACTTTTTGCTCTTGAGAAACACAAGTACATATTTTGAAGTATGTTGACTTCCACTGTATGAACACAGAAACACCGAGACACTTATGGTAAAAAAGGTCATATAGGTTTGGAAGGACATGAGGGTGGGTAAATGATGAAAGAATTTCATTTTTTGGTAAACTATCCCTAGCTTCACAGCTTAACAGCAAGTTAGTAGCTTCACAGCTAGTTAGCGGTCCTTGCAACAAGTATTTACATACTAATGTGTTTTTCTCAGACACATCTTGAAACACAAAGACATAAAATCGAGCTTGTGTATCTAAAAGCATTGTTTACTAACTTTACAAAACTTTGGGTTTTGGAGAAAATAAATTTGAGATGATTTTTGCTTCTTTTTTCTGCAGTGTGGCGCTGTGCTGAAAGACGACCACTGCTGCTTGTTTGCTCGTCTGATGATACGGCCCACATCACTGCCGTGTGTTCTTTAGCCTCCGGCCTACAGGGGGAGCTGTTCATGGATGTAAGGCTGGCACAGTGGGCACATTGTCGCTCTCAGTCCTCTCTAGCTCAGCTGGGGCCCCAGCCATGGCTTTACGGTCAGTGTCAGGCCGTACAGAAGGCTGGCGGTATCATCCTGATTGCGTGGAGTCTTGACGCCCACCACGCTTATCTGAGATGGAGGAGAAGCCATTCAAACATAAATAAAAAATGGGAATCTAAAGTCTGTAATACTGGGAGGTATAGTGTTAAGGATTGGTGTGAAGGCGAGGAGAAAGTGTGCTGTGATGGAGAATGGATGGAAAAACAGAGAAATTCATCTCCTATCACAGCTGCTGTTTTTAATGCGGCTCTCTCCTGTCTGTGGACGGGAATACAAAGCGATGGACGTGGTCAAGGATTTGGATTGATTTGCTTTCAGGGTCTTAACAGCAGCAGTTACATCCCAAAACATCTCAGGTGTGTCCAAACGTACTATCTCCCCAGAGACCTGTCCTCTTTAATACATGAGCTGGGAAGCTCATGGGATGGAATCGGAAAAAACAAAGGAAGTAGACAATGTTGGCCACGTCTTCTTTCGAAAGCACTGTCGTTCTTTGTGTCACGACAGCTCGTATCGAGACTGGAGGTGGGACTTCCAGTGTCAGACAGATGCAGCACCAAACTCCTTCCAAAAGTCTCATGGAAAATAAAGAGTGCTACAAAAAAAAAGACATTAAAGCAAAAAAAGGGTCAAAGTAAAGTTTTATCTAAAACAGGGTGTATGAAGAAAAGTACTGCAACAGAGCTACTAGGAGCACAATTATGACACATACAAACAGCCAAGTGTTTAGCATTATGAGTACTGTAAATGACATCCCGGCCTAACGCATGACAACATGGTTCCAGTGTTTGTCCAACAGGGGGTAGCACCATCAAATTGCCTCATTCAATATTAAACCGCTGTCCTTAACGGAGGGTCGGGGCATATGATTACTGAAGACAATGAAAGTAAAATCAGAGTTATGTAAATATTTTATATTTTTGTATAAATATGTGGACTTCTACCAAGTATAATATGCTTTTGTCAATATTTTGTGATTGCATAAAAATGTCATTTTTTTGTTGTCTTTTTTTGTTTGTCACAACAAAAAAATGCTTTTGTTTTGTTTAAATAAAATGATACCCCTTCCCACAATTATATACTTATTTACTCTTACATTTATGCATTTAGCAAACGCTTCTATCCAAAGTGACTTACGGTACATTCACGCTATACATTAGCTTAGTATGTGTGTTCCCTGGGAATTGAACCCATAACCTTTGCACTGTTAGCGTAATGCTCTGCCAGTTAAGCTACAGAAACAGTTTTACGCTTGTAATGCAACAAAACAGGACAAACATCAGGTATTTTTTTTTTCAACTTGATACGTTGTTATACACACTTTATGTAATAACAGTTTTTCGACTTCAGCTGTTATCCATTAAATCTGGTTTAATAATAAATTATACATTTATAAATAATAAATTAGATTTAAAGTGTAAAATTTACATTTACGCTGCATGTAACATTTTTTTATGTGATTACTCATTTAGAGGAGTTAATAATACAGAGAAAAGGTTTTGATATTAAAGGAAACATTCAGGGCTAGTAACATCAGTTTCTGGAGTGCCAGCGCCCCTCAGATTTTTGACTACATTTACACTGCAATGCTTATTGCACAGATACGATCTTTTATCCATTTACAATTTTTTTTGTCCCGCCTGTTTAAATTCATGAAAGACATGGTAAGTTCTTTATGAGAATGAGCAAGTATGACCACATTAGCTCAGATCTGTCAACACTGCACTGGCACATCAAGTATTGTATAAACTTTAAATGCTGCTGATTCTCTACAAGGACCTAAATGGTTTAGCTCCTCAGTACCTGAGCGAGCGTCTCTCTTATTCCAGTCCTTCACATTCACTGCGACCAGAAAATTCTGGCCAATTGATAACAATCAGAATTTCAAAATCAAGCTCGGTGGTAGATCCTCTTCTGTCATTAATTACATTCATTACAATGAATTACCTAATTTTTATCCTTCTTGGTGTTCCCATGCGCCCCTTGAAAGGAAAAAGCAGACGTTTACTCCATCTTCAGCATGTCTCCAAACAGTGTAGAAAGCGCTATCAAGTTGGGGTACAGTTGCTGACAGACTCTCGTGTTAAAATTTGTCATTGTTTTATTGTTTCTTGACTATCTTTCAGCTTTCTGACACTCCTTGACAATCTTTCAGCAACACAAATACCACCTTCAAGGCCCAGAAAGGTAATTGTGAAGACATTAATAGCATAACAATAACCTTTTTCATTTTCTAAAGGGAAAGAATGCTGTTTGTTCGCAAAAAATAAAACAAAGGGCTTTATTCAACAATTTCTCCTCTTCTGTGTTGTTCTCAGATGCACGTTTACTAGAGCAGCACACTGCATGTGCATGTGGTGCTGATGGAGGATCCGTGTTCATATAACCCAGAAGAAAAAAATGCAGGTAATCCTATATGTCAACACCTGCAGACTCACTATTTGTGAAGATTGTTTTATGAACAAGCTAGAGTATCTGAGTAAATCATGGTAATATTCCATTGAGCTACATGGCATTAGAAAATACGATCTTGTAATGACTTCTGATCTTCTGTGTGGAGGAGTGGAGAGAGGTAAATTCTTAATGTCTTAAGTCTGTATTCTTTGTAAGAGTTGAGATCTTGCAGATAATGTTGAACAATGTTACATGTTCCCATTCTTCCATTATATTTGTTTTAAACATAAAAAAATGTTGAAGCCAAAATGATTAAATACTGTATATACTGTATATTTCTTTTGCTCAAATGCATTCTTAAACCAATGAACCAATAACGCATTTGACATTTTTTTATTCAAGTCATTGTAATGTGCATCCTAACCAGAGGTGATAAAACAACTGAAAACATAGTTTACATGAAGGCTAGCAGAATCGTGAAATCATGCCTGTTGGTTTAAATTTCAGGGAGGGCACACCCTGAATGTTTAGGGCATATTCCCTCACAAAGAGAAATAAATATGACAACACAAAATAAATAAATGAAGTGATGAAAGACTTCTTGGTTTTTCATCTAAACTATAAGTTAAAGCGTGCATGTGTATTTCTCCATATGAGGGGCTGTCATGAAATTAAAACAAACAATCAGAAGGCCACGGTGCTGAATCTGTGCTGAATACACTGAAAATATAAACCAGTCAGCTAAACTAAATTCAATTATTTATATAAATTTATTATTTATTACTATATTCTTTCAATTGCATAATATTCAAAACCAGCATTATCAGAGTCAGGGAAATACCTTAAAATATTAAGAAATGTTATAACTGTTTTCCAAGCTTAACAAGAATAAATAATGCAAATAAGTAAACTTTCTATAGTTAAAACGCATTGTTGTTCTATCAGGTATTGTGTAGAGTAACACAAAGCCATACTGGTCATACTTCAGAGTTGGTGCTTTTCATTGACCGAATCTTAATTAAGATTTTTAGATTTTTAAAAATCATTATCTAAAAATTACAAAAAAATGTTCAGACTAGTCAAGGAGTTTACTCAAATAATTTGCCATCATATATACTACCAGTGTTCATATTAAACCAAACACAAAAACTAAAACATGCTGCACAGTATTTTTGATTCAGATTAATTCAGAAATGTTCCTATGTGGTAGAAGAGGTCGGAACATTTCAAACTAGACACCCGGCTTTCCTTTTTAACCATCTTCTCATACAGCATTTCCCGTTCTGTCAACAACATCCAGACATGACATCACGATCATGTCGATCCAAAATGTTTACAGTACAGCATACAGGCAAAGTGTTCTACATGAGGTCACATTATGGAAATGAATATAGTATTTGTAAAAGCAACATGATAATTGTTTAAACTTAATGTAAGTTAGTTAACGGTACTTTTCTGAAGTAGCAAAAAGGATTCATGCCAATATGTACAAAACGTCTAACTGAATCTGTTCTCATTTTATCCAGATTTGAATCCACTAACATCAAGCCCCTGTTACAGTATCATTCAATTCAGCAGCAGTTAAACTGCTGAAACATAATTATCAACAGACTCAGAGCTTTAAACTGTAGCAATACTGCTAGTGTGTCCCAGTCCTCAGCATCCCTGACTGACATGCATTGCTATAGCCGCAGCTAACAAGTCCAGCGTCTCTTGCCGATCAAGTCCCAGTTGCTCGACGGCTTTGCATTTCAGTGTCAGTTTCTGAATATCTGATTCACTAGCGGCCTTTCAGGATTCCGTCCAGCACGCGATCGCCTTTCTCGGACAGCCAGTATCCTGCCATTGCAGCCACGCCTCCGATGAAGATGGCTGTGAAGACCATGTCTCCTTTAGCGGCGAGAGTAGCCAGAGCGCAGATCACAACCCCAAAGAACATCTGCTGCAGGACGAGAACCTCGTCATCCGTCATGTCATCAAACAAACTCTTCTCTGGTCCCGCTGTGAAGAGAAATGAGAGACTGGATTCAACAGTTCAGTGAAATCATCACATTATTCAACAACCAGCTTACGATTGTGGTTGCACTTACATTTATATGCTATCTGTTCTTCTTAGTATAACGTACGCTACATTATTATAGTGAAATAATATTCCCTAGCAAATGCTTTATGTATCTTATTATTTGTAGACCTCCACAAAGAATGATGGGAAATGTAGTTTCCCGTTTAGATAACTTTAAATTGATTAATTGGCATCTTACTGAAAACACAAGGCCTTGATCACATAACATGCGTCACAATAACATTTTTCAATGTCCGTTTTTTATTAGAATGTTTCATTAAACTTTTGCTTTTTAAACTGTGCTTTTCAATTAGT